>OVAX01001643.1:0-41316 GCA_900406405.1 Lepidium africanum | reverse complement strand
CACCTGTTCGGGATCTTCTGTCATTGGATTTCTTTTTTAGTGTATAGCTTAGTTAAAAATTCTTCTTCTAATACTCGAAAAATACATTTTCAAGCTTTTATACAAGTTCCTAACCTGAATATATTGTGTGTTTGCAGGTTTTCATAGCTCAAGAACAGATGTGCACAAAGAGATTATGGATTTCTAATTCACCATGGACAGTCTCCTTCAGGTCCGAGACAAAAAGACACAGATTCATTGTGCGTCTTGCAGAGAATCAGAAAGTAGAAGAATATAAAAGAAGAGAGAAAGTACTGACAGTGTACTTTTTGTCGACGGAGATCCCGGTCTGGGTCTTATTCTTTGCGCTTGGTGTTTCATCAGATAAAGAAGCCATCGACCTAATTGCTTTTGATGGTGAAGATGCTAGCATCACCAACAGTCTCATAGCGTCTATTCACGAAGCTGATGCGCTCTGTGAGGGATTTCGTCGTACGAACAATGCTCTAGCTTATGTTGAACAACAGATACAGAGTACAAAATTCCCTCCTGCCGAAAGTGTGGATGAATGCCTCCGTCTGTATTTGTTTCCAGGCCTCCAAGGTTTGAAGCAAAAAGCACGATTCCTGGGTTACATGGTTAAGTGTCTTCTGAGTGCATATGCGGGGAAAAGGAAATGTGAGAACAGGGACAGCTTCCGAAACAAAAGAATCGAGTTGGCTGGAGAACTATTGGAGAGGGAGATAAGGGTGCATCTGGCCCATGCTAGAAAAACCATGACCAAGGCAATGCAGAGACACCTCACAGGTGATGGTGATTTGAAGCCCATTGAGCATTATTTGGATGCTTCCATTATCACGAATGGGCTTAGTAGAGCCTTCTCCACTGGAGCATGGTCTCATCCTTTCAGGAAGATGGAAAGGGTTTCAGGTGTTGTAGCTAATCTGGGTCGTGCAAATCCGTTGCAGACTCTGATTGATCTGAGGAGAACGCGACAGCAAGTACTATATACCGGCAAGGTTGGAGATGCTAGATACCCGTAAGTGAATTTCCACCTCCCCTGGTTTATTGCTATAAATTCCACGTACTTAAACTATTTTGTATGGTCTGTATATACTAAATATTACATGTTTTCAGACTGTTTTAATGATATTCGTATTAACTTAGTTCATCTAGTATAGGATGGCGACCACTGTTTCTGCAGAGTCACATCTGTGTGTAATACAGATCTTTTCTGATTTTGCAGAATAAATACTGCTATTAAGAGACTCTGATTTTGTCTTCTTGTTTTTTTGTACTTTGATCAATCTACCTGTTGAAATTTTCCTAATGTCGATATTGAGATGATCCATTTTGGTTGCTTTCGAATGTGAGTGGTTACACGATTTAATCGGGACACGGAACTAAGAGTGTACTGTTTGTAATTTTGGCCACAGTCATCCCTCTCATTGGGGCAGAGTATGCTTTTTGTCAACTCCAGATGGTGAAAATTGTGGTCTTGTGAAGAACATGTCTCTTCTTGGACTTGTTAGCACACAAATTTTGGAGCCTGTGGTGGAGAAGCTCTATGATTGTGGGATGGAAGAACTGGTGGATGATACTAGCACACCATTGTGTGGCAAACATAAAGTTCTTCTCAACGGAGACTGGGTTGGATTATGTTCAGATTCTGAATCCTTTGTTGCGGAGTTAAAAAGCAGGCGGCGTCAAAGTGAATTACCTCGTCAGGTATCTTTTCTTTCAACAAATGTCTTGCATTATATCGATATTCCTGTACTGCTTGGTATTTGCCTTTCATTTTTGTGCTTCAGAAATTTGTTTGTGTTGTATATCATTTATAAAAATGTATCACAACGTTCTTTGCAGATGGAATTCAAGCGAGATAAAGATGACAATGAGGTGAGGATTTTCACTGACGCTGGTAGACTACTCCGTCCACTCTTGGTTGTGGAAAATCTCCACAAATTGAAGCAAGACAAACCGAAACAGTACCCTTTTGATCATCTTCTTGACCAAGGGATTCTCGAGTTAGTTGGGATTGAGGAAGAGGAAGACTGCAATACAGCATGGGGAATCAGCCAGCTTCTGAGGGAGCCAAATAATTACACCCATTGCGAACTGGATATGTCATTCCTATTGGGTGTGAGCTGTGCAATTGTCCCATTTGCCAATCACGATCATGGGAGAAGAGTTCTGTACCAGTCCCAGAAGCACTGCCAACAAGCCATTGGGTTCTCATCAACGAACCCTAACATCCGCTGCGATACGCTGTCTCAGCAACTGTTCTATCCCCAGAAGCCTCTATTCAAGACATTGGCTTCTGAGTGTCTTCAAAAAGATGTGCTGTTTAATGGCCAGAATGCTATTGTTGCTGTGAATGTTCATCTTGGGTACAACCAAGAGGATTCTATTGTGATGAACAAGGCTTCATTGGAACGTGGTATGTTTCGCTCAGAGCAGATTAGGAGCTACAAAGCAGAAGTTGATACCAAAGACTCGGAGAAGAGGAAGAAGCTAGATGAACTTGTTCAGTTTGGAAAGACACATAGTAAAATCGGCAGAGTAGACAGCCTTGATGATGATGGGTTCCCTTTCATTGGTGCTAACATGCATAGTGGCGATATTGTCATTGGTAAATGCACCGAGTCTGGGGCTGATCACAGTGTAAAGCTCAAGCACACTGAGAGAGGGATTGTGCAAAAAGTAGTATTATCATCTAATGATGATGGGAAGAATTTTGCTGCGGTTTCGCTGAGACAGGTAAGTTTTAAATCACACTGAATTGAGCTGTCAACCAAAGAATATATTCCTACTAGGAAATCCAATGTTCCATTGATTGCCTTTTACATGTTGCAGGTTCGTTCTCCATGCCTTGGAGATAAGTTTTCTAGTATGCATGGTCAGAAGGGTGTTTTAGGCTATCTAGAGGAACAGGAGAATTTTCCTTTCACGATCCAAGGCATAGTTCCAGATATTGTGATAAATCCGCATGCATTTCCTTCTAGGCAAACACCGGGTCAACTCTTGGAGGCTGCTCTCTCCAAAGGAATAGCTTGTCCTATCAATAAGAAGGAGAGTATCAATAAGGAGGGCAGCTCTACTGCATACACCAAATTGACACGTCATGCCACTCCTTTCTCCACTCCAGGTGTCACTGAAATCACGGAGCAGCTTCACAGGTACACTCTTTAAGCTGTCACTTGGTTGCACACAAAACAGAATATTGAATAAGGATGAAATAGTACACGGTACAAGTCTTGATGTTAAAACTGATTGACATTTGCTTTCTAGGTAGTACAGATAGATGAAAATCACCAGTATAAGTAGTTAGAGGATTGATGCTGTGAGCCTTGTGTTTATGTGATGATTAAGTGAACCTGTTTCTTAGATTATATTTGACTCTGAGTCCTGATTCATTGCCAATGGTATATATATGGTTAGGGCTGGCTTTTCAAGATGGGGAAACGAAAGGGTCTACAACGGTAGATCAGGCGAAATGATGCGGTCACTCATATTCATGGGCCCAACTTTCTACCAGCGACTAGTCCATATGGCAGAGGACAAAGTCAAATTCAGGAACACCGGACCAATCCACCCACTAACACGTCAGCCAGTTGCAGATAGGAAGAGGTTTGGCGGAATAAAGTTTGGAGAAATGGAGCGAGACTGCCTAATAGCTCATGGTGCTTCGGCCAATTTGCACGAGCGTCTCTTCACTCTAAGTGACTCTTCTCAAATGCACATCTGCAGAAAATGTAAGTGTGTTGCTAATGTGATCGAGAGGAATTCAATCGGTGGAAGAAAGATCAGAGGGCCTTATTGTAGGATCTGTGAATCTGGAGAGCATGTGGTTAGGGTCTATGTGCCATATGGAGCTAAGCTTCTGTGTCAAGAGCTGTTCAGCATGGGCATCAATCTCAACTTCGACACTAAGCTTTGCTGATCCCCCTTAAACTTTGTGTCTATATCTATCTATCTATCTGTATATACGGCTTAGTGCCTTAGACCATGCTTTATGTAGTTTGATTCGGTTTTCGGTTGTGGTTCAGATAGGTTTTGGTTGATTCGGTCAGAGTAATCTGAACCGAAGACATCAAAGTAAAAAACTGATTTAACCCGTAGTTGTTGCTTTTGTGAGATTTGACTCTTAACCATTCAAGGTAATCAAATCTAAAAATTCGGTTCTTTTGGTTTATGTTTGGTACTAGTTTGATTTTTATATGGAAATTTATTAATTATATATATATATATATATATTTGATATATATACTAAAATTTCATCTATAATTTATAGTGATGATCAGTGTTAGTGTTGTACACGAAATATTTTTTTTTATCTTTGTTGATTGAAGTTTTGATGCATTACAATTTTCGTATATAAACTTTTTTGATTCGTGTTTTTATACATATATTCAATTTGTTTTTAGACTTGTATTTAATTAAGATTCTTGACCCGTATTCATTTATGATTTAAAACTCATATTCATTTAGAATTTTAGTTCCATATTCATTTAATGTTACAGTTTTATTATATATAAAAATTAGAAAAATTCTTAATCACTATAAAAATATTCAAATATATAAATTACTAGATAAGGACCAGTGCGATGCACGGGTTTTCTTGCTATTAAAAAGTTTATTTTCAAATTATGGTCTTTATTGTATCCTCGTTTTTTGAATTATAAAGCAGACACTCTTGTCCGATATGCAAGAAACCTTTCTTTATATAATAAGATTTATTTTTATTTTTTTTATTTATCATCAAAATTTTTATGATCGTTAGATTTGACACGTGAAATAATCCAATTAATTAGTAATTTTGAGAAACCTTACTTTATATGATAAGATATTATATGCTGNTTTGAGAAACCTTACTTTATATGATAAGATATTATATGCTGAGTGCTGACTAATTTCTATATAGATAATTATCTATATATAATATTTATTTTATAAGTAAGATATTTGTAATTATTTTATTGAACTTTGTTTTCCTATTAAAATATTAACAACATGTTATAGTATATTAAGATATAGTTAATTATTTATTATTCATGTTTATGTTAAAATTCGCTTCCATCATATAATAATATTTCTAATAGATATAAATATTTTGTGTCTTAATTATGATTTTTTTTTAAAAAATGTTTTTTTAAATATATCACTAAAATTTTTATGATCATTGGATTTGACACGTGGAAGAATCATGTTGAATACTAACTTTGAGAAACCCTTCTTTATATAATAATATTCAATTCTTTCGTATAATAGGATTTCAAATAGATATAAATATTTTGTGATATAATTATGATTATCTCTTTTTTAATTGTTTTATATATATCACCAAAATTTTTATGATCGTTGGATTTGACATGTGGAAGATTCATGTTAATTACTAACATTAAGAAACCCTTTTTTATATAATAAGATATTTTGTAATGTAGCTATGATTATCTTTTTTTTTTAATTGTGATAAATATATCACTGAAAAATTTATGATCGTTGAATTTGACAAGTAGAAGAATCCTGTTAATTACTAACTTTGAGAAACCCTTCTTTATATAATAAGATTTTTAGATTATGATATCTTATATATTAATTGAAAAGTGATTTTTTTCAAAAGCTTACATGTCAACACCACGTTTAATTTTGACGTGTTTGATTACAAAGTTACCCTAACATTAAATTACTAAATTATCTTCACATTAAATTTGGTTTATTTTTAATATTTAAATAATAACTTACTTTTTTATTTTATATATAAATTCACTTAAAATTCATAATCAATATGGAAATTTATTTATAGAAAATTAAATTTTGTAAATCCATATAATTTTTTTTTGATTAAGGTTTTTTAATTTTATCTTTGATAAATCCTATTCCTATTTGAATATTATTTTTTTCAATAACTTATTTGTTTTTGGTAATATAGATAATCTTATATATTATTAGAGAAGTGAATTTTATAAAAAGCTTACGTGTCAACACCATGTTTAATTTTAACGTGATTAATTACAGAGTTTTTCTAATATTAAATTACAAATTACTTCTAACATTAAAATTAATTTTATTTTAAAATTAATTAATTTAGTATATTTTGATATGAAAATTAATAATAACATATATTTTCTAAGATATTCTGTTTGTTTTGATTTAATCTTATTTTTTTATTATATAGATAATTAGATAAATTAGTTATAATTTATATTTTATATGTTTATTATTATTATTTTTAATTTAATTTTATTTAAAAATTAATATGTTTATATTTTAAAGAAATATACATTTCTTATAATTTAAAAAAAAATATTAGAAAATTAGATAAGAAACTTTTTGTTTTTTCTTTTGATTTAATAATTTTTCAATTATTTAAAGTTTTGTATGATAAAAATAAATATATATTTTCATAGTTACCATTATCATTAATATAGTTCGTATTTCTATTGAAATATTATATATTATTCTATACCGAGCACAAATGACTAATTTTAATCTATCATATATTTTTTCTTCGAGCACAAACATTCATTCAATTTGTATTATTTATTTTTTTTAGAGATTTCTTTGTTTATTTTAATTATTTTTTCATGTTGACCATTAAGAATTTACATACTCAATTTATTTTCATCAGATAAATCAATTCAATACTAGATTGCTATAAATCAGAGTAAAAATTGTAAGATTATGAAGATCATTCAGAATCCATTGAGATAGTTTTGATATATGAAAAAGTTAATTTAAAATTGTGTATAAACTAAAATAATATGTATTTTCAAATTGTGATTACAAATCTTTTAGTTTTATTAAAAAAAAATGAAACTATTCAAAATAGTTTTGTACAATACGATTTGTTAAATGGAAAGTTAAAAAAATAATTATTTGATAAATTATTTTTCTAAAATTGATAATATTATATTTTATGTTAATTACTAACATGCCTTTTATTTTTCTTTATAGAAATTTACTTTTCACATAAATTTATTTAGTGTTTTGATGTAATATCGATTATTAAAAACTTGATACTTGATGAATAAAATAATAAAATTTTATAATTTATTAAGTTAAAAATATTTATGCCCACACGCATGTGCGAGAAAGTCACCTAGTAGTTAATTATTTACTATTCTTTTTTATGTTAGGATCCGGTTCTTTCATATAATAGGATTTCAAATAGATATAAATATTTTGTGATATAATTATGATTATCTTTTTTAATTGTTTTAAATATATCACCAAAAACTTACTTTATGATCATTGGATTTGATACGTGAATGAATTTTGTTAATTACTAACTTTGAGAAACCCTTTTTTATATAATAAGATATGCCCTAGTCTAAAACAGATAATATATCACGGTATTTCGGTATTTAAGTTAATGAGATTCGAGATAAATAAATAAAGGGCAAATGGGCCCAAAATTGATTCGGAAAAAATATAAAAAGTTGGCCCAAAATCTAAACCGACCTAATGACTGTTGTACCCGACTCAACTCGACCCGACCCGGCCTGTTTTTCTCCAGATGCCGCCATGTTAAATTGCTCAGTCTCATAAATAAACCCCAATTTTTTTGCCTCCTCTCCTCCCACAGGCATAAACCTTCTCTTGGAGGGAGGCGTTTCTATCATTCTTCAATTAGAGTCGATTTATCATTCCTATCGTAGGTTTTCTCTCTGTAACGCAATGAATCGGAGCAGCCTTTACGAGGCTGATGACGATGATGCCGATGACGAAGAAGACGACATTAATAATGAAGACCTTGAAGATGTAAGACGCGCATGTATAGTTTCCGACGCCAATTCCGATGAATTCACCACAAAACCGGATTCAATAGAAGCGGATAAAGGCTGTGGCGGAGGGTTACCGTCGGATTCGGAGAACGAAGACGATTTGAAGATGCTTCGTTCCGTTCAAAATCATTTAGCATTGACGACGAATGCGGATTTAAGCACCAGGCCGTTGCCGTCAGATTCGGAGAGCGACGATGATTTCGCAATGATTCGGAGCATTAAGAGCCTATTGGCATTGCCCATGGATGTAAGCGTTCCTCCCATGGGATTTTCCGACGATGACGAAGATGGTGCCTATGAAACCCTTCAAGCCATTCGTAGGCGATTTTCTGCTTATAGCAATCTCGGTGAGCTCCACTGTGAAATTCTTGACATGTGTTCTTCTCTTTTTGGGTTTAACTATTGATTCATTAGATATTGTTTATGTGTTACCTTTGAAATGTTCCTTCGATGGTTATCCGAAGGTACTGCTCCGATTGATAATTTTTGCAGATGGTAAGTAAGATTAATTTAGTTCTCTTTTAGTTCACAATTGGAAGCTAACGCGGTATAACCCTCTAAACTAGAAGCTGTACACTCAGTGTGAAATGTGCCGAATTTTTTACAAAAATTTATTTTGCTTTTAGCACTTCATTTGTGTATTATCCGTGATGGAACAAGGTGGAAGCTCTCTCTTCTTATGTTCGATTTTTAATATGACTTGAAAGAGATTAAGCTGCTGTAGACCGCACAGTTTGTGATGGAATCATGATGCAAGAATTGGGGGCTTGCTTGTCTATTTGATTCAGTGTTTTTTAGTGAAACTTTGCATGTGTCTTTGTCTTTGTAAAAAATGCTTTTGCTCTAATGGTAATTTCTTACTATTTTTCTGCAGATGCGGAAGAAAATTTCATGAATAATTCTCCCGGGAAGAAAAAGCAGGTACATGCCTCGGACAATGATCCTTCAAGCGAAATTTTGAGTAGATCTAATACTTGTGAAAGCTTTCCAGATCACGGGAAATCAATTATCACGGTGCCAGATTCAGAGAATGCATGTCAGTTATCTCTTATACCAGCTGCGAGTTCAAGTTTTCCTGAAGCTGCAAAAGCCTTTATTGATGCAATCCGGAGGAACAGGGCATATCAGAAACTTCTTCGAAGAAAATTGACTGAAATTGAAGCAACGATCGAGCAGAACGAGAA
Source organism: Lepidium africanum (assembly GCA_900406405.1). Classification (NCBI taxonomy): domain Eukaryota; kingdom Viridiplantae; phylum Streptophyta; class Magnoliopsida; order Brassicales; family Brassicaceae; genus Lepidium; species Lepidium africanum. Next base: position 32,366 of record OVAX01001643.1, on the reverse strand, counting down.
ACACCAGAAAAATGTTAAGATTGTAAAAGATTTTCAAGCCGCTTGCAAGAGAATAACTAAACAGGCACTCTCTCAGAGAAAAGATCCTCGTGTGGAACTAATCTCAACACGAAAATCTGGGCCTTGTGATAGCTCCGAGGTAATACACTTTGATCTAATTTTCCTGCCTCCTTTTTTTTCTAGTCATTAAATAGGGACTTCTTTGGCTGTTTTGTGTTGACCAATATAATAAAATGTTTCTGTTCTTAATTCGATGTCTGTTTTTAGGGTAATGATAAGAAGACATCTCCCTTGACATTGGGTCCACCGGAAAACCCTTGTGTTGCAGATTATAGGATAGCACTAGGGAAATATCCAGTTTCAGTGGATTGCAGAAATTGGTCTACTGAGGAGAACGAAAGCCTTGCGAAAGGTCTAAAACAAGAAGTTCAAAAAATACTGCTTTCTGAAGCTATTGGACGGTTCAGGTACTACATTCTCTTCCTCTTTTAAAGTGCTACCATATCCTGTTGCCTAGAACCCTTAAACTTGCTGCGTAAGATCTTTTCAGAGGCAAATTACTTAAATATCTTGTATCTTTTCTTAACAGTGACGTGGAAGGATCTTCATATGATATAGACACCATTAATGAATCAGTTGGAAATCTTGAGATCACACCAGAAATAATTAGGCAATTTCTTCCGCAAATTAATTGGGATTCGATGGATATCAAGGACCGTTCTGCTGCAGAATGTGAAGCTCGGTAAGATCCTCCTCTAGTTGAAGTTTCGCTACTAAGATAAAATTAGCTATTAATGTTATGTGGATAAATTCTCTATACCAACCTGTCTCTTCATTTTGAGAATTCAGTGGATATTGTTAAATATGTTCCGCATTGTAGGTGGGTAAGCTCGGAAGATCCATTGATTAACCACTGTCCGTGGACTGCATCAGAGGAGAAAAATCTACTACGAATTATAGAAACAAAAGGTCTTACAGACTGGGTTGACATTGCAGTATCACTGGGGACAAATAGGACCCCATTTCAATGTTTGGTTCGATATCAGAGAAGTTTGAATGCAAGCATATTGAGAAAAGAATGGACTGCAGAGGAAGATGACCAACTTCGTGCCGCAGTAGAGTTGTTAGGCGACAAGGACTGGCAATCTGTTGCGAATGAATTAGAAGGAAGAACTGGAACTCAGTGCTCAAATAGGTCAGTTTTACCTTCTACCTTTACCCTTTTCTTTATATGTTTGATATCAAATACTGCAGTAGGTTGACAATTTTGTCAGACGATATCTAAGAGGTAGCCTCGTCCGTTCCCTCCACCTACCAAATAATCTGAATCTAAATTATTTTTAGTCCGAGCAATTGTCTCGAGCTAAACCACCCAAATATCTATGTTTAATTGATCAGGGATTATAGTCTAACCTGAATATGTACTCAGTGATGAGATGTCTGTTGGATTTAGAATGCGTTACAAGGTTATATTGTCATTTTATGATGTTTGTTTCCGTCTGCATTCAGATACATGATTGACTGGTTTATCTTATTCCCTTCCTCTATACTTTCAGATGGAAAAAGTCGCTTTGCCCTACCAGAAAAGGGAAATGGAACTCAGAGGAAGACAAACGTGTGAAAGTTGCTGTGACACTCTTTGGGGCTAAAAACTGGCATAAAATTGCTCAGTTTGTTCCTGGACGGACGGCAACTCAGTGTCGAGAGAGATGGGTAAATTCTTTAGATCCCAAAATAAATTATGGGAAGTGGACAGAGGAAGAAGATGCAAAGTTGACAGAAGCAGTTGAAAAGTATGGAGATAGTAGCTGGTCCAAGGTGGCTTCACTTATTTCATGTCGTACTGACAATCAGTGCTCGAGGAGATGGAATTCTTTATATCCTCATCGACGTGCTTGTAAACAAGAAGCTAGAAGGTTACAGAAAGAAGCTATTGTAGGTAATTTTGTTGATCGGGAATCAGAGCGTCCTGCTCTAGTCGCAGCTGATTTCTTGGCATTACCAGATATATCACTCGAACCAGAACGTGGAATTGTAGCCCTGAAGAGGAAACGCAAAGCAAAGTAAGCTAATCGAATATCTCTCTCTGACTCTCTCACACACACACAAACAGCTTCTATGAATCTAAACATTTTTGTTTTCTGCAGGCAAAAGAAGTCAGAAGAAGAGAGACAACCAAAGAGACGGAGAAAAGGATCAAAGAGATGCTCAGGAGATGTAGGTAGGCTAGAGGATGAGACTGTAAATGAAAATGAACGAAACAATGGAGGAGAAGAGAGGTTGTTGAAATTTGAATGTTATGGTGACATGCAAGACATTGTGAAAGATAAACAGAGACGGAGACGCGAAAGTGTCGCAGAAGAATCAAACAACACCCCTCGTATCAAGAAACTTGAGCCTAGGAGGAAAGTGTCTGCAGTAGTTCCTATCGCGAACCAAGATTAACCAACTTAGCCGTTTCCTCTGCTTTTGAAATTTCGAAAATTTTTGTATGTGCTATAAATATAGAGGTCTAATCCAAACTTCTTATAGAACAACTGAAGTTTCCGTGATTCTAACAACAGAGAAGTTAATTTTAAAACTAATTGAAACAGTGTTTTGGCAGAAAGAATAGTAGTATATGTCTCTGCATTTTTTATAGCTAAAATAACGAATTAGATGTTTCTACATTAATTGATGAGAAACAGTTTGTAGAAAGTATAAGATGTGTAAAACTCTTACTACGTTACTAATCATATACATAACATGAAATCACTTTTTCTGATTAGTATACACAAAAAGAAAAATAAAAAATGTATACAGTAATCAGCCATGAGTTATTTATTGTAGGAAGTAGAGTTTCATGACATCACTTATTTCTGATGAACTTCCTTCTAGTGTTAACACCATTCGTTTCATTTCCTTTATTCTTCTTCTTCATTTTTTCTAACTTCTGTTTATGTCCTTCAATATCTGTCTTTATAACTCGTTCTCTCATCTCGTCTGGTAGCAAAGCCAGTCTCGAAAACTTCTTTGGTGACACAAACCCACCAAGTCTCTCTTTGATGTGGTTAAACGCAGGAACAAGGCCGCGCCTAATGAAACACCCGTCGATCAGTTCCATCGAGTTTGATTCTGGTAAAGACACTGAGTCTTTTAGCTCTAAATCGAAGCAAAAGGGCGAGTCTTTCAACCACATTCTGAGAGAATGAGCTTTGGCCACTAGAAGTCCGGTTCTTGTCTTGCAGGGAAGAAATGGGGATCCCATCTCCCAAAGACACGCTTTTAGCGTTTTGTCTAAGGATATACCGTTGTACTCTGCGGTCCCTGTAATTAAGACAACTGACTTTGGAGATTCTGGGTATCCTTCGAGTGATGCATCCTGAAATGGGAGAAAAATCGTTAGCAGAGGTCGAGGGTCATTGATGAACAGAATAACTGTCAAAAGAACTTCAGTTATGCAGGGATCTGTAAAATATGATGTGAAGATGCAGAGATATTGAGAGAGAAGAGCTAAATGAATTGCCTGCATGTGGTCAAGCCATAAAGTTAGGGCAACAAGCGCTGCACCTCCCGACATTCGTCTAAAATCAGCACCCCAGTCCTTGTCCGCCACCCTGAAATCAAATCAATGATTTAAAAATGTGACTACACTTGGTGCATTTAGAATCCTGTGCACGAAACAAGTGTTGACTGATAAAGAGGCGATTACTCCAGAAAAACGTAATATAAACCAGTGAGATTAATTGGCTCTCCCTTTTTATGTATCAGGACTGACCTAAACACATCGCGACTGAAGATACCCCTTTTGATTGCCAATTGGAAAACCCATGATGCAGTAGCTCTGTGTTCAAACGCCCAGAGAAGATTCAAAAGAGCATTTGCAAAATTGAGAGCAGCATTGTCCTCTATGGGTTTCAGTTTCTCGAACCATTCATCCATCTCAGAAACTAGCAACTCAGGTCTTCCAGATAAAAGCCTGGCAGGTGTATCATTAGAAACAAAAGAATCAGTAAATATACATGATGACACTGTATTAGATTTATATAACCATGAACATGGCTAATAGAACAATACTTTTTCCGCAATGCATCAGATCATCCATACCTGATAGGAAGATCAAAACCAATATCTTGAAGAGCTTTCAGCATTAACATGACTTCGCTTTTAACTTTGGAGAAACTCGCCGCCCTAACAAAGCAAGTCCATATCCTGTGGTCTGGCTCCAGGCCTTCTTTCTTCATTTCCAAGAGCCTTTCTATTCCACTGTTATAATCTTTGTTTCGAAGGTAAGCATCAATAACTGAACTATAAGGCAGAGTCGTTAGTTCCACGTCTGTTTCTTTCAGGTTACTAAGAACTTTTTCAGCTTCTTGGGGCTTTCCTGAAGAACTATATGCAACCATAAGCAAATGCATTGTAGCAAGTGTGGGTTCTATTCCTGCATTCTTCATCATTTGCAACAACTTCTCTGCCTTAGTATCGCTTCCAGAATCACGGGATATTTTCATCATTGTGTGATAAAAAGAACGGTCTAGTTTATGACCTTTTGACAGAAGTTCTTCAAACAGTTGTTCAGCTTGTTCAAGGCATTTCTGCTTACCAAAAGCAGAGATTAAGCTCTTGTATGTGTCCAGCTTTGGGTCCAAACCAAGACTTCTCATTCGCTGCATAAGCAAGTACCCTTCTTCTGGTCGCCTGTCTCTACAATACATTATAATCAGAGTATTGTAAGTGATCTCATCTGGTTCTAGTCCAGTTTCTTTTATCCTCTGGTATACTTGAACTGTCTTCTTGTAATCCTCGACAGCTGTATACATCTTCAGCATGGAATTCCATATAGCGAGCTCAACTGTGAAATTGGCTTCTTCCATTTCAGAGAGCATAATTTCAGCATCTCTAACTCGTTTCCCTTTGCAGAGAAGCTCAATCATCATCCTATAAAGGCGAATAGTGGGTAAGTAACCAGCAGCTTTCATGCTATTGTAAATCTTCTTTACCTCAAAGATATTTCCAGCCCGGGCAAAGGCATCAAGCATCAAAAGAATGGAGCTTTTGCTAATTTTAAAGCCCATATCTTGCAATTCTTCGACAATAACGTAGAGCTCCTCAAGCCTCCCATCAACACACAAAGCATGCAACAGGATATTGATGGATTCCACAGTCGGAGATGGACCATCCCTCATCATAGTGTTAAAAATAGCCCTTGCCCGCTCGTAACAGCCACACTCAGCATAAGCCGACATCAAACTGTTCCATGTCTTCAGATCAGGTGTTCGTCCACTTTGTCTTAGGTTGCCGACCACACTCTCTGCTTTCTGCCATAGCTTTAGTTTCCCATAAGCCTCAATGATATCAGTATAAATAGGCGAACAAGCAAAGTGGAAGCCTTTAGTCTCGGCTTGATTAACCACTTGATAAGCTGTCTCTGGAAAGCCAAGCTTGCAATACACACCAACCATGCTTTTACAAACACTTTCTGAAGCTTCGCAGCCAGATAGTCTCAGGTCAGAGAAAACTTGAGAAGCTTGAGCGTACTGTTTGTTTGCTACACAGCAGTGCAATAGAGACTCATACATGGTGGAATTGCCAAAAAACCATCCATGAACACATGGGTCAGCGAAATATTCATCTAGAGCAGCCATTATATTGTTGGCCTTGCAATGTAAAACAATTAAAGCTTCATTTATAAGTCGACTCGATCCACTGGTGTGCTCTTTTAAAAATTCAAGTAACTCAAACGCTTCTGAATGCCTGTCTGATGAACTGTAGGAACCCAGGATAGACAACAGAGTGCCGTTGTCCAATTCATGGCCATTGGTGATAGCCACTTTCAACTGTCTAGCAGCAAGATCAAAGCATTCACCCTTAACAAGAACAGATGAAATCTCTAGTGGGTTCATGCCACACAATTCTTCCATGTCTCTAATGGTTTTCTGAATGTCGTCTGACCTATTTTCCTTCAAAAGTCCAAGTATCATTAACTCATACAGACTGTGAGACGGTGTATGACCATCAGAAATCATATCACGATATAAAATCCATGCTTTTCTTGTCTCGTTACCTTTTAGAAATACATCCAACATTACAGAATACGCTAAATTATCAGGTTTAGTCCCTGCACGCAACATGCAACTGAAAGTATTCTCAGCCTCCTCTCGCTTTCCAGCCTTGGCATAGCCGCAGATGAGAGCACTGTAGGTCTGCAGAGTTGGTTTGATTCCCACATCAAGCATCTCAGACATAAGTGCTGCGGCTTCCACAGTTCTATTTGCTTTTCCAAGTGAATCTATCAAAACAGTGTACGTAATAGCGTCAGGGTTTCTACCTGACAAACCTTTCATGTCCTTATAAAGCTGTAGCGCAAGATCGAGTTGCCCCTGCTTGCCATACATATGAATGATCGTGTTGTAAGTCATCTCGTCTTTTCCAAACCCCATTGTCTGCATTTGTTGGTACACTTCCTTCACTTTTTCCGTATTTCTTTCTCTAGCAAAAGCATAGAGCAAAGAGTTGTATGTTACTGCATCAGGGAGATAACCTTTAAGCTCCAGCTCAGTGAAGAGCCTCTCGGCTTCACCTGCAAGTCCACATCTACCATAGACCGAAATCATGGCATTATATGTCCACAAGTCAGGCTGACACCGATGAGCTTCCATGTCCTCAAAAATTTTCACTGCACCATCCAAATTTGAATCCCGAGAACAGGCACTAAGAAGAGTGTTGTAAGTGATAGCATCAGGCCTAAGACCTGAATTCCTCACCATATCTAATAACTCAACAGCCAGATTCGGAGTCAACCTACCAGACTTAAGTCTAGCATTAATAAGAGTATTGAAACTAATAAGGTCCGGAACACACCCTCTCTGACGCATTGTATCGAGCAGCTCTTGTGCCTTTGAAAACTTACCACTACGCGAATAAACCCCCATCATTGCATTGTACACTTGAACAGTGTCTCCGACGGTTGGCTCAGCCCTCGTGAAAATCTCCACTGCTAGTGATTCCTGATTCCACCGTCCCAAAACACCGAGTATGGCTGCCACCATTCGGGCATTAGGTGAATGCCAATGACGGAGATTGAGCCACTCGAAAACCTCAAGAGCTCGTTGCCAGCTCTCGTGACCAACCGATTTCACAACAAAGCAGTAATCCGTAGGAGTCATCTGAACAGGCCGAGCATCGAGAATATCCGCAACGAACTGATTAGATTCGAGGCCTAGAATCTTATCCGTCAGAAATTTCACCCTCTCTCTCCAATCCTTGGCTCTTATCAGAGCCACTTTATTCATCTTCTTCACTCTCCTGCGCCGACTCGCCACGGTGGCTTCATCTTTCGTCTTTTGCTGCGAAATGGAGCTAACTGAATCGACTTCACCGGAATCCGGCATATCGACGACATCATTGGACGGAACCGGAGAAGAAACAGGCTGCGAAGGTGTTGAGGTAGTGGAATCATATGTTTCGCGGAGATTTAAATGTGGCCATCGAACTGCAGGAGAAGCTCGACTATAGGTGAATTTCTGGGTAGAACTAGTGCTGATGTTCCCATGTTCACCCTTAATCTCAGGAAGCGTGGCGGAGGTCGGACTAAGGGTTGCGCGGACGGATAACGCAGGGGCTGAAGAGAAGGAAGAAGGAAAGGCTAAAGCCCCAGCAGAAACCGCCATTAATATATCTCAGTTTCTTTCATAAATCCGTTGCAGAATTTGAACCGTTGAAAGATAGGTGAGCTAGTCAGGGAGAATAATATTTTTTTAGGGTCCCTGAGTAAAACTCCGTGCTGTCTGAGATAGCCTCTAACTAAACATCTTGCCGTTTTACTGTGCCATGGAATATGTTTTTTCGTCAAAGTGATTTATATTGCATTATCAATATCATCATTTACATGCTGTTGCAAATAGAGTGGACATATACTATACAGATTCCATGGAGTAGGTTTCAATATAGAAGTACGAGCTAACATATCAGCACACATATTCTGCTCTCGTGGTTTATAAATGAAACGGATGTCCATAAACATTGCTTTCCAGGCAACAATCGTATTGATGTAAGGAGCCAGCTTAAGGTTTGTCAGTCGCACATTAATAGTGTTTATGATGTTACTGTTATCCCCCTCAAATTCTACTCTCCGATAACCGAGACCCCATGTTGATTGGAGAGCCCATATGAGAGCAGAAAGTTCCGCTTCCTCGACATTATTCCTGCCAATGCATTTGCCTCGACCTGCATACTGAAAGACTCCAGTTTCGTTTCTGATGATCCAACCTAAACCAGATACCGAACCTCCAGTGGTGAATGAAGCGTCATAGTTGCACTTAACCCAACCTGGTGATGGGTATGTCCATCGTGCTTCACGAGTGGGAGCAACAGGTAATGGTGATTCAGCATTACTAACATGTGCTGCCAGCCATTCTTGTGTGTCAGAGGACGCTCGTGATGTTGTTTCTTGTGGTGTGAGATCACGGTTATTATAAAGGAGGTCATTACGGCTTTTCCACAGTCGCCAAAGTAGCCAGATTGGTAAATAAAATAATTTGTCAAGCAAGGAGAGGTGAGGATGCAAGATAACCTGTGTTGGAAAACCTGCTACTCTCCACGTTGCTACCGAAGCTGGGCAAGTGAAAAGTACGTGTTCAGCCGTTTCAGTATCTGTGCAGCAGCGTAAGCAATGAGAGAAGGTAGCAATGTTTCGCAAAGCCAAGGGCACCGGAAGCAATTCGCCATATGAAATGACGTAGTTTGGGTGCTAACCAATAAACCGATTTAACAGTATAAATACCATTCTGTGTATATGACCAGATTGAAATATCAGGTGTTGCAGGTTGAGGTAGATATTGACTCATTATACTTGCATGGTCGCGCGGATCAATCATGTTGTGGATTTTCTCTGGTATCCATTGATTCGTGATAGGGTCAATTAGAGTACTAACCGGTGTAGAAGTATGGTAAACAGGTAATAGGAGAGCTGGTCTCGGAGGTAGTGATGGTATCCAAGGATCCTGTCCCAAACGAGTTTGAGTACCATTGCCAATCTGGTACTGAACCCCATGCTTAAGTAATTCAGCCCCATATAGAAGAGATGACCATCCGTACGAGGGTTGGTAACCTTTCTTTGCATCTAGTAACGGGCTTTATAAAGTCTGTCGAGGAGACTTTGTGGCCGATTAAGTGTTTTCCAAACTTGGTTAGCTAGCAATACTGGACCGGTATCCCTCGTATTTGCACCCAGAAAGGTATGAATTTCAAATCATCCTCTATTTGGTTTGGTTGCCACTTGTTCACCACACACATCCAGTCATTGAATGACCATTGGCCACGGTTGAGAACAGAGGTTAGTGATTCTTCGGTAGGGAAGACAAACTGAACAAACTTCTTATCCAAAATTCGTCCAGTAACAAGAGACCCGTAACCCACAAGCATGGCAGAGAGATTTTGTTTACGGCGGTAAACAGGTCTGACAACAAGACTGTGGGCGTTTGTGCTTGAGGCTTCACGACATTCATCGACTGGTAAAGACACAATGGGATCATCAACACGGAGCGAAATTGTTTGCATCTCCTTCACATAGTCAGACATTGTTGGAAGTTTAAGTCTGAATAAGAGAAACGATTTGTGAAAAGTGAAAAGGAGAATTGAAACAACACTGGATATAAAAAGCCCGAGAGGAGCTGTTGTTGATCCAAACGTAACTGCCGTTGATAACTGGCGACAAAAACACTCGTGAAACGATTGTGATTTGAAATCAATCGTATCACCAGAGAGAGAAGAGAGAAGTTAGAGAAAGAAAACATTTTTTAAACCTACCATCTTCTAGAAATGGTTAAGTAGTCAAATTTGTAGTTAAATAACGGAGGATAATCTGCAGAACGTGTCGGTTTGATAAGATGATGATAACTCAAATGGATCAACGTTTTGCTTTTTCTCTTCTGAAAATTAAACAAAAATTTGCCAAATCATAGGTTTTGGAGGGGCTAGTCTGGAAAAATTGGAGTAATTAAAACAGCTAATTTTATCTGGAAATTTTGTAGTAATTTTAATCTTCCTCGTCTTCATCTTGTGTCTAGTAACGACCGAGACCCCAGACTCTGACAACTCCATCAGTGTAACCACTGAACAATGTGCTTCCATCTGCACTCCAGTTCAAGCTTGTGCAGTAAATCACCTGCATTTTTTTCATTACACAAAATCTCTGTTAGAAACATGATCAATCTCTTCAAATTTGTAAGAGAACATAGTCAAAACCTATTTTGAAGCAGATAATCAATTATCAAAAGGCAGGTTTCCAAGCTAATGGGGGAAATTTTCCCATCAAAGAGTTGATTCCTCTGGCAACTTTTAATAAAAACTCTCAATTTTATATAACCAAAGATAAACTTAGCACATTCTACACTACCCTGAATTATCAATGATATTCATAAACAGAGAATCAGTCACTATCAAAAGCCAAAAAAAACAGTGGATATTTGTGAGTACCTTCTTCTGGTTACCAGTTCCAACACCACCATCAGACTTCTCAGCCTCGGCCTTCAGATCAACCTTCAAATCCTCAACAACACTCTTGCTCTCAAGATCCCAGATCTTAATGCTATTCTCAGTCGCAGCACACAACCAATATCTATTAGGACTGAAGCAAAGCGAATGGATAATGGAGCCAGCCTCGAGCGAGTACAGCTTCTTTCCTTCAGCCAAATCCCACAACAAGATAACACCGTCTTTCCCACCACTGGCGCATAGCGAACCATCAGGTGAGACAGCCACAGTGTTGAGGTAACCAGAGTGTCCAACTAGAGAGTTTATCAGCTTGCAGTTCTGCAGATTCCAGACTTTCACGGTGTGATCCCAAGAAGCGGAAACAATGGTAGGCACAAGCGTGTTAGGGCTAAACCTCACACAGCTAATCCATTCCTTGTGACCATCACCTTGCTCGGAGATCGTGTACTTGCATTCACCGAGTGTGTTCCACAGCTTGATCGTACGGTCACGAGACGCAGACACAATCTGACGGTTATCAACAGAGAAGGCGACGGAGAGCACGTCTTTCGTGTGCCCCACGAATCTGCGAGTGGATACGCCAGTGGCTAGGTCCCACAGACGTAGCTCACCGTCCCAGCTTCCGGAGAGTGCAAACTGACCGTCCGATGAGAGTACAACATCCTCCACGAAGTGAGAGTGGCCCGTGAGCCTACGCTGGGCATAACCGTAAGACTTCTCGTCCTTAGTGAGTTTCCAGAGGATAATGGATTTGTCACGCGACGCAGTGACGATAATGTCGGAATTGTCGATCGGTGTAGCGATTGCGGTGACCATATCGGTGTGGGCGCGCATAGTGCCCTTCAATACGAGTCCCTCGGCCATGATTAGGGTTTTGCGTGAGACACTCTACGATTTCTTCTTCTCACTCACGGAAATGGCGTCACGGAGCAAGAGATTTGGAAGTCGACTGAAATATTGGTATTTATACCTAGGGCTAAAATTGAAGAAATTAGGGCTTACTGTGGTTTGTACAAGGAGAGCTGTTTTTTTGGGCCGACCTTTCCTCGTTATATATAGTTTAAGGAAATTGAACGTTGGGCTGTCCCTGGGCCTTGCGTATAAATGTCTAGAACTTCTAAATTTTTGTAGAGAGAAATGTTTGATCTGGATGACAAGTGCGAACTGAGAAACACTTATGGACGGGAGGATTACATTGATAATCAAATCTCGTAAGCATTCAATTGAAATGGAAATAGTGAGACAAGTGATACGAATACATTGAAATGTACACGAGTTTCCTAATAAAAAATCACAATTTAGCTTTGTTGCTTCTTATTAAAGGTTTTAATCGTGGAGTGCACAACACACAGTGGCTTTATGATGACCTTGGTACACCTTCACTTCTTTTCCTGCTGGCATCGACCACAATCTAGCCGTCATATCCGAAGATGCTATGCAATATCACAAAACCAAAACCAGTTTAGAGATTGTTCCGTTAGGTGGTTTTAGTTACGATAAAATACTACCTGTGACAAGAAACTCTCCATCCACGGAGAATACGCAGTCCCAGACCCATCTTTGATGTCCTGTTGAGTAAAATTTGATCAGTGTCAGAAAGGATGATGGAGAAGCAATCATGTTAACAAAAACTTGGAGACTGTACCTGTTAGAACTTTCTCTAGTTTGAAACCATCAACATTCCATATTTTGACAGTTTTATCAGATGATGCAGTCGCTAGATACCTGCTAACCAATATGTAAGAGCTTCGAAAGGGAGGAGACAAAGATAAAGATTTTTCAGAGAAAGGACAAGAAACACGTTACTTGTTTGCAGGAGAGAGGAGACATTTAAGGATGTGGCCATCATGAGCTTGTAGCTTATGAAGGGGTTCAAACTCAGTCATTGTCTGAAATACATATTTTAAAGGCCACAGAGAATTACAGGAATGCAACTATAGCATGGCCAAAGAAAGAAGGTTTGCACATCGGAATAGTACCTGTTTTCCACGCAATAAACGCCATACGTAACATGTTCCACAGTTGTTAGCAGCAACCACCATTGTCCCATCCCACATAACGGTTAAAGACCGTACAGCTGTATCAACTTCTGGTACCTTTATGATTGCATCCAAATGATTATCTACAGATTTTAGAAATGTAATTTGGATAAATAAATGAAGACTTATCAAAAGCAATTACCAGTTCACAGCTACACGAATTTGCCCTGAGATCCCATACACGTATATTGCCATTTTGGTCTCCAGATATTAATTCTGTCTGTATAAAAACAAAGAATGTTCATAATAAAGTCCAAAGATAACTACCTCGAAAAAAAACTCACAACATTTTCAACCGAAGCAACACAACAGCTCCTTTAACAAATAAAGAAGCTGATTGCCACAACACAACACTAACAGGTGACTTTGCTAGTTGATGTACCTGATTTGGGTGTAAGACAACTGTGTTAACTGCAGCAACACTTTCATACTCCTTCTGGCAACCCGGAGCCCTGCATTTTAGTTTTCGAGTCAACAATTTGTTGCTCACAGTGCAAATCAACTTAATAATGTGTATCTTCAGGACGTGTAATTTTCTGAGGATTTTCGTAACTTTTTATACAATGTCATTGGGTTTTCAAATACCTCACTTGAATGAATGAATTAGTCAAATATACATTCAGCTAAAAGATTCAAACATGAAGATGAAATGAACTTACCTCAAGTCCCAAATCTTAACTGTGCCATCCTCTGATCCTGAATACATCCATTTGCCATCACACTGGAATCCTACTGCCATAACATTGTTCGTGTGTGAATCATAAGTCATCACCTGATGCGTACCAGGAACCCAGATCATTCAAGCAAGCTAGAAGAAAACAAACACAACTTTGCAAAAAAAGAAAAGAAAGGATTTTTACAGGTTGAGGGCTATTGGAATTGACATCAAAGAGTCGTATATGAGGATTGCAAGCTGCTGCTAGATAACGCTTATCTGGTGTTATCTCCAGCCTATTTACATGCTGAAATACAAACATCAAAAGAAAAACACCATAACTCAGAAGATTGATTAAAGGAAAGATTTTAAATGAAAATTTATTTAATTAACTAAAAGTCAAAATGTCACAATCAAGGAAGAGGGAGAGAGAAGCACACCGAATCAGGATACTGAATGGTACGGTAACAGCGACCGGTTTCAGCTTCCCAGAACCGGATCGTATGATCATAGCTAGCTGTAGCAAGAATCACAGAAGGCTGACTCATTCTCGATCGATTTTATTTTTACCCCAATCGAATTAATGAACCAACCATTTGGTGATTTTTGCTGATTCCCAGAAAGCAACCAAGCTCCTTTTCGAAGTACCAATTGAAGAATTCGATCCTAAAAACAATATGGATTCGAGATCGAGGATCAAATAAAGAGGAAAACTGTTAACTGGAGAGAGAGAGACACGAAAATGGCAGAAGAAGGATAATAGGGTTTTACCGAGCTTCTCAGAAGTTAACGCGGGACCTTTTAGTATAAATATATATATCTGTTGGGATTTATATAGAAATGTGTAAATAAGAGAGGGGCCATTTTGATATTAATGAGATTATGTAACTGGCCTACATAAGATTTTATGGTGTGAGCTAGTCCTGGGCATAATACCCGAAACCCGACCAGAAACCGACCCGAAATTTTGAACCCATTTGATTTCGGGTATTTTAAAAAAACACTGATGGGTATTAATAATTTAGATCTGTGGGTTCAGGTAATACCCGATACCCATTCGGGTAACCAAAAACCCGAAAGACATAAACATGTTTTTATTTTACGGTCTTTACCTTTTGGTTGATTGAGAGAGAAATTCTCCTTATGTGTGAGTGACTGTGAGTCTGTCATAAATTACGTCACTTTCTTCTAAACCTAAACCTATTTTTGGAAATATAAAGACAAGATCTCAAGCTGGATTCTATAGCGGCAGCATCGTCGAAAAACAATTATGAGGTAAGTTTTAGGGTTTTTCTAAGTTTACAATTAGTTAGGGTATAAACGATCTTATTTTGTGAATCCTTTTGATTTTGGACTTATGTGTATTTGGTTCTTTCTCTTAGGTTCTTTCTCTTAAACAAATTGTTATGGTAAAAAGTCAACAGATTGTTTTATCAGTGTGTATTTTCTTTGTATTTTGATTAGTATCAATTTTGTGATTTTGTAGTTTATAGTGTTGTTGTTGATGACAAAGAGTCATGTTGATGATAAGCTTTTTTTTTTTTCATGAATATTTAGATCGATATATATATATATATATATATATTTGACTATTGATCTTGTTGGAATTGTGACATTGTATATTATATATTAGTGAGCTAGTTGGTATGTGTTGTGGGTTGTAAATAGAGTCAACATTGTTAAGACTTTGTGTAATTGTTTTCATATGTAATTGTTAATAACTCTTTGTTTTTTCAGATGGCTTCTTGTGATTATCCAATTGGTGTTGATGATGAACTGGGTGATGAAGCTGGTAGTGGTAAGAGGAAAGAATCTGAAGCTGAGAGACAAGCAACTGAACCTAAGGCAAAGAAAAAGGGTCGATCTTGGGTGTGGAATCATTTCACCAAAAAAACTGACAATTGCAACAAGTGTAATTGTCATTACTGTGGCAAGCAATTAGCATGTCAAACCACTTCAGGCACCTCCAACCTTCAAAAACATCTTGAAGTATGCAAATTGTACAAGGTATGGCTAGATGCTAACAACGAAAAGAGTCAAACAGTTCTGAAAACTGATGTTGATAGTGGCAGTCTTAGATTAGGAAAGATCTCTGAAAAGGAATTCAGGGATGAAACTAATGAGATGTTGGTTTTAACTGAGTTGCCATTGTCCTTTGTAGAGTCCTTAGCTTGGAGGCAGGTTTGCAATAGGGTGCAGTTATGTCGACCTCATTCCCGTAGAACAGCCACTCGGGATATTGTTAAGTTGTTTGTAAAGAAGAAAGAATCTATCAAAAAAAATTATGGGGAATAATAGACAGAGATTGTCATTGACAACAGATATTTGGGTTGCTCCTAATACTTCATCTAGTTATATGGTGATCACTGCTCATTATATTGATGCTAGTTGGTGTTTAAGAAAGCTGATAATAGGTTTTAAGAATATTTCAGATCATAAAGGTGAAACAATTTCCAATTGTCTCCTTGAATGTTTGGCTGAGTGGAATATTACAAAGATCTTTTGCATCACAGTAGACAATGCAACAACCAACAGTTCTGCATTGAGAGTTTTCAAAGAAAAATTTAGGCAGATTGGTGGTGATGATGCTTTTGTTTTGAATGGTGAGTTCTTACATTTAAGGTGTGCTACTCACATCTTAAATTTAGTGGTTAAGGAGGGTATACAAGGGGTAGATAGTAGTGTGAGGTCTTCAACAAACCGACTTACGTCATTTGAGCTGTGGGTAGAAACAGGGAAAATGTCTAGAGGTAGCCTTCCTTTAGATGTTAAAACCAGATGGAATTCCATTTATTAATGCTTAAAACAGCCTTGAAGTTTAGAATTGCATTTGAGAAGATGTTTGAAGAGGATATACTGTATCGTGCTTATTTTCAGGAAAATGTAGAAGGAAAAAAGAGAGTAGGCCACCAATTTCTGATGATTGGGTTTTAGTTGAAGCTTTGCTAAAACTCTTGGCCCTTTTCTACAGCTCTACATTAGTCTTGTCAGCTTCAACGACTAGTGCATCATACAAATGCTACAATGAGATTGTCACAATTGTTAGAAACCTTACTTCCTTTAGCAAGAGTTCTAATGAAGCGCTAAAGATCAAGTCATTTGCTATGCTAGGGAAACTAGATAAGTATTGGAATCCATTTGGAGATATGAATAAGCTTTTGATAATAGCAAGTGTTTTTGACCCCTCCAAGAAGATGAAATTTGCTCAGCTTTGTTTTGAAAAGTTATATGCGAAAGATAGTATAAAGGGTGTCCATCTTAACAATCTTGTCATGGATATACTGAAGCGTTTATTTTCTGAGTATAGTGGTTTTGTGAGTGAAATTGGTTGTGGTGTTGGTGTCTCAGCTGGATCTTCTTCTCAGTCACAAGATCAGTTTGTTTTGTTTGATATAATGGATATGGATAATGAACTTGGATTTGAAAGAATGGATAGTTTATATAATGAGCTGGTGGAGCAGATCGGATTTCAAGATCCAAGTACTGAATTAGAGTTGTATTTGACAGAGAATGTAGAGAATCCTAAACTAATGAAAGGTGCAGATTATGATGTGTTATCATGGTGGAAAAGAAACAGTTTGAAGTTTCCAGTTCTGTCACTAGTAGCTAAGGATGTGCTCGCAATGCAAGTGTCTTCAGTGGCTTCAGAATCTGCATTTAGCACTAGTGGGAGAATTTTAGAGCCTTCTAGGAGCTGTCTAACACACTACATGGTTGAAGTTCTCATGTGCAATCAACAATGGTTGAAATCTGAGATGAAAATCAATGAAAAAGAAATCGTAACCATTCAGGAAATGCTTTCAGATGTTGAGCTGCAAGATGAACTTATGAGAGGTAAGTGATTTATATGTATGTTGTGTTTAATTAACTATCAATGTACTTATATGGTGTGTTTATTTTATGTAGAGTTTGAAGATGGGTTTAAGTTGCATAGTGAAGACTAAGACAACTCATTACGTGTTATGTCAACATCGCTAAGTTTCTGATGTCATGCTTTGTCAAATGTAATAATTTATTACATGCTTTGTATTATTACTTAAATGCTTACTGTTTTACTTATACGTATTTTTTTGCTTACAATCTGCAGATTGTCTTCAAGAACCTTTGTTTTATTATCTTTTGTTGTTATTTGTTTCTTTGGCTTTTGAAAAGCAATACACTATTAACATTTTGTGTATTGTAGTTGTTATTGTTGCTGAATTAAACAGCTTAAGAATGCTTTGATAATTTATGCTTGGTTATAATTTTTTTGGGTTTTTTTTATATTTTTGGATTTTCGGGTCTAAAATACATTTATTTGGGTTTCGGGTCCAAGTAATACCCAAAACACTATAAACCCGAAGCTTTTCGGGTTTTATCGGTTCTCAAATAAATACTTGAACCTGACCCAAACCCGACTGAACCTGAACCGAACTGAATCTAATCGGGTCCTAAATGGGTAATAAAATCCTAAACCCAAAAACTCGAAGCCCGATGGATTTTACCCAAACCCGAAACCAATACCCGAATGCCTAGGCCTAGTGTGAGGTATAAGATATAGAACATACCTTCTAGATTTAATTGTTGAAAAAAATCTTTCTAATGTGAGATTTAAATTGTTGTTGGAGATAAAGAAAGTAGATTTTTTTTTCCAATCAATCTTCATTAACATATATATTTTAAATAAGTAGTGTTTTCAAATATAATGATGGTCTTGCTTAGCCCTAGCATTGGTATCTTGATTCGCATCTCTCTTAATAAAAATTGTTGAAAAGAGATTGAAAAGTTAAAATTACATTGTGATATAAGCACTCGTACCATAAATTTATGGTGGATAAAAGCATTGATTTATCGCGTTAATTAAAACAAACAGTGAGATTCGAATATGACTTTCTTCAACCACCGATCTACCAATTCTCGCATTGCCGCACGCAAGTTGAACCCTTTTCCATGAGTGGTGAACTCACATCACCTTCACTTCTAATTCCTAAGAGATCTGCTAGAGATTTGGACTGAGCCATACTTTTCTTATACCAGCCGCGATATTAATTAAAGACCATACCACATTTGTTTGACATGTAACTTTTTCCTCTCTCTGATGAGTTGAGATAACAATCTCGGCCATCGATTTTTGTTCCTTCGCTTGTTTCATTTGCATTTGCGTTTGATAATCTCTCATAGCATCTTTAATTGATTTCGAGATAGTCTCTATTTCAGAGAAGTTTCAGTTGGTGAAGACTATTCTAATTCCTAGAGGTCCATAAATTCCAGTAAATCCATGGATATAGAGGTGTATCTCCCATGCCTGATGGAGGTAAGTTAAATCTCACTCTACCCTCTTTGAAACTTTTAAGAAAATTTATGATAAATGTAGAGTTCAACAGAATCTGAAAAGGAGCTAATTCCTAAACCTTGGTTGCAAATGCATATTCAAATAGGATATGATAAGGCGACTACGAGTTGCATCTGATACATTTGTTGTTTGTTGTTAGACTCAGGACTCTTGTACTGTTCCTGTGGGCTGAGTGTTTCGAATTCTTATGGACAAAAGGGTCATCGATGGTCTTGTCCCATTCCCCATCTCGTTGTTGAGCTTCCTTCACTTGCTCTTGAACCAAACGTTCCTCAATAACCCGTTCTTCATTATTTCCCTCGTTTACCTCTTCATCTGACACATACCCGGTGAGTGTCTTGATTTTTCTCTTGATCCATCCAAGCTTCTTGATAATCTTTGTTTGGTTCTTTTGGGCTCTCGTGCTTCCCCAGATTCAAACTGAATGTTATCCAATGAAGCAAGAGAAGTCTTTTCGGGGCATAGCAAGATGAGAGTTTGAAGTTCCTTTCTCATATTCATGTAGAAGAATTGCCTAATACCATCCTTCCACATTAAGACCTTAGTCCTTGTAAAATAATTCCTATCCATTGGATCGGTTCTTGAATCATAAACATAGTTAGTGTAAGGGATTCTCATATACTCCCAAAGTGGCACAAGCATCTCGGCCATTTTACAAGTCATATCCGTTGCATCTCTTGCCCAATACCTAACTCTAAGCATAACAATTTGCAAAGATGCATCTAAGATTCACTTCATTACCTAGAGGTTGCTCAAACATAGGCTTGCCATCTACCATAAGATATGGGCACAAACCCTTGTATACCATGTAGATCTCAATCATCTTGATGGTCCCGATATCATCCCTTGAGCAAAAAGTGTTGGCAAAAAACTTTGCAACAACCCGAATTGCCAGGTTTCGGATCCAACGGTTCTCAGGAGAACCGGTTGGTAACCCGATTGCTATCAAGTTCCAAAATTCATCTACCTCATCAAAGCGGAGAAAGGTTGTTGTGCTTCCATAAGGTAACCTATAAGCTTCACAAAGCTCTTTGATTGTCACACATTGATTCTCCTCATGCAACTTGAAAGTCAATGTCCCTTCATCTAGTGTTGGGTTGTCTTCATCCTTGAAGTTCAATTCCACCGTGGCAAAGAAATCACGAGCCGGGCTTGGAAAAACGAAGTACCTGAAGGTTGCAAACTTTTCTAACCCCATGTTCTTAAGTAACGCAAACACATCCTCTTTGATCCCCATCGCCTCAAGTGTCTTGGTCCGAAGGTAGTGAGTTGGCCGAGGGAGAACCGTAAGTTGATGCTCATAGTACTTATCCTTGGTTCAGGTAAAGAGGACTCCTTCAATATCTGGTATAATTTCATCTCCAAATAAGGCCCTTTGCAACCTCGTAGGTCTCGAATTTCCCTTATCAACCTTATTCTTTGTTACATTCGAATCTTTCCCTCTTTGGCGTTTGACCCTTTTCTTTGGCACTTCATCAAAAATTTTCCCTTTTCCTTTTGATGTCCTTGAAGCCTTGTTAGCATGATCATTTGGTTTAGGAGCCATTTCCTACAAAATATCCACAATCTCAAGTAAATTCAAGGAAATGAAATGAGAAATTGCAAAATTTTAAGCCAAATCAATCAAAGTTCAATCAATTATGGTTATTGGCAATCAATTTAAGAACTCTTCAAACACAATTAAGCACTAGATCAAGCAAAGCATGATCATTTTTCAAGAAAAATCAAGCAATTGAAAAAGTCAACAAAAAGTCAAAATTGTTCTAGTCAACACAAAGTCAACCATTTTTCAATTCAAGCAATTTCAAAATTAAGCAAGCTTTATTATGAATTTCACTACGTATTACAATGAATCCTTGCTAATTACAACAAAAGGAAGAGATTAAGACCAATTTCATCAAATTCTCCCAAAATAAATTTCTGGTGCAAGAACACATTCAAATTTTCAAGAACTCTGAGTATAAATTCCTCTAATTAGCCCTAATCCTTGTGAAATAAAGCTCAAATCAAGTTACCCAAGCAATATCTAACCATTCCTAAGCCAATCATTCCATGAGTAAACACAAATCACCATAAATCTAAGAAATTGGAATTTGAGCAAAAATGGAGATTTGAGTGAAGATTTCACATACCTTGTTGTTGTTTGATCTTAGAGAGTGAAGAAACTTGATGTAAAAGAGATTAGGATTTCGAAATTGCTTAAAAGAGTTCTTGAAAATCGAATAAAAAACCAAGTATTTGAAATTTTGAGAGAAAATGAGTGTTTTTTAGAGTGAGTTTTCGAAAATGAGAGTGAGAAGGAAGAAGAAGAACTAACATTGTTGTTTTTTAAAAAAATTTTGAAATTTTTTTTTGTCTCACCTCGGGTAAGCCATCGGGTAGGCACCCGCGAGCCTTGATGTTCCGAGAGATAATGGTTGGGTAAGCCATCGGGTGATTGGTCGCAAAAAGGGTGTGTTCGTTTCTCACCCGAAGCTTATCCATCATGCGAGGCATCAGGCGTATGCCCGCGAGGCTTCCATCCATTCCAAACCTGAGCCCTTATCTGTTGGACAAGCTCTCGACCATTTGGTCAATGCTTTACGCCCAATTTCAACCCTGAACCATTTTCATCGGGCACTCTCTCAGATGGTTGGTCGCGAGATTCTTTACCCGCAACTTATCCATCGAGTAGCTTTTTGAGCACTTGGCTGCGACCCGTACGCATCTTTTCTTTCCCCTCGGTTAAGCCATCGACCAAATGGTCAAGACTTGACCGAAAAATGTGTTTTCTTCTCTTCAACCTCTCAACCTTTTTGATCAATTAACTCATCTTTTTGCCTCCTACACCAAAATCAAACACCAAGGAGACCAAGACACAAACAAGAACACAAGATTGATACAAACCACACAAAAACAAGTCTAATAAAATGAAATTCAAAGTTATTTACAAGGATACCATGGGATTGCCTCCCAAGTGCGCTTGTTTTACGTCTTAAGCTCGACGTTATTCTCCACATTTTTATGCAGTTAAAGGAACGGAGAGTGGATTCTTCTCCACTAACGCGTCCTTGAAGCTTGTAGCATTGTCCTTAATATCCAAATTTGATGAGCTTCCTTTGTCAAACTCATCCTCAACCACATTCTTAAACCTTGAAACTTCAACTCCATACCCTCTATATTCAATCATTCCGCAAAAAGTGCTAAGCCTTGGCTTAATGGGATAAGAAATCTACTTGTTCACATTCTCTAATACCACTAGTTTGTTCACAAAGTCGATCCTTGCACCCACAGTATTCAAGAATGGCCTTTCCAAGATAAATGGAATCTTGTAATCATTTTCCATCCTCATAACCACGAAGTCCATTGGAATTGTGCAATAACCAATCTTTATTGGATAGTCAACCAATTTCCCCACCGGATGTTTCGTTGAAGAGTCTCCAAAAGAGATTGGAGTTGTGTATTCGGTCATAGCAGCCACTCCTAGCTTCTCCGCAATGTCTAAAGAAAAAACGTTAACATTAGCTCTCGAGTCGCACATAGCATCGTCAAAGATAAACTTACCAACCGTGCAAGGAATGACAAATGTTCCTTGGTCTCATTCTTTAGGCAACAACTCCTCAACCCTTTCTCGGTTGGCCAAAACAGCCTTTATGAATCGAACTTGAGCCGGAATGGAGTGTAAATTATCAACATACAGCTTTGAAACTCTAATTGTACTCATATTCCCTTTGAACTTAGACAACACACTCTTTTGAGCCTTAGTCAAAAATTGCCTCAGAAATGGAAGGGGTGGCATATAAGGAGGAGGCTCATTCGGTTTCCATTTTCTCTCAACTCCCCTTGCACCACTCGCCTTATCAACAGTAGCTTCTTCATTTAAACCCCTTGACTCTTCAACCAAATTCTTCTTAACTTTTACTTGAACTTCTTTTGAAGTTCCTTTCTCAACACTAGAAATAATCTCCTTAACCTTGTCGACTTTCTCAACCTTACCAATCGTCTTCAAAGCAACCTCTTCGCTCTCTTCAATCCGGATTACCCTTCTTCACATCAACCTCTTCAATCTCTTTAACCTTACCAACCTTGACAGCTTCCTCAACCTTCTCAACCGTCTTTACCATAGCTTCACCCTTCTCAAGTCTCTTTAATCTTTTAATCCTTTCATCCTCTTCCCAACAAGATGTAACCTAATCATCATACTCATTACCGTCTCCATAAAGAGTCTTTGCAAGTTTTTCTAAATCCTTTTGCTTATCATCATTAGAGCTAATCTCATTGCAATACTCTTTCGAATTTTGCTCGGCTTTTCCCAGAATATTTCCTTGTGGCCTTTGACTTGTAGAAGTTATTTGGGAAACTTGATTATCTAAGGTCTTCAAGTGATAATAAATGTTACCAAACTTGGCCAATGACTCATTGTAGTGCAAATCCATTTTACTTTCTATCTTGTCCAACCTTTCAATTGTCTCTTGTTATCCCTTGAGTTGACCCTCAACAATTTGTTTCAACATGACCTTCATTTCAACTTCCTCACTAACTTGAGGCCTAGGATAATTGTCAACTCTTGGTGGTCCGGAAGGCCTCAGATCCACCTTGTGGTTGTCATTGATTGTTTTGGCCTTGAGGTTGGTTTCCATAAGGCCTTGGTTGAAATGGATGAAACGAATTGGCAATAGGTTGTCTTGGTGGATACCATTCGTCTTGAGGATCTTGACATTATTGCTCTAATAGGATAAGTTGTTATTGTTCCATTGGTTTTGGTTATAGGGTCAATTGTTGTAGTTATTCCCTTGGTAGTTGTTTTGATTCCCCAAGTAACTACACTCTTCTTGAACTACTTCACTACCCTCATAAACCAACTCTTGTCTAACTTGCTGTCCATTTCCAATTCTCCAATGTAATTCACCGCTTTTTGGTTAACAAGAAAGATCTTGCTCAACTTGTCAATCTTGTCGTTGAGCTCCTTATATCTTTGGTTGTCGGACTCCAAATCTCTCGCGGTTCTATCATACTCCCCACCGTAACATGCTTCACTTTGAGCCAAGTTTTCAATCAATTGCTCACCTTGAGCCGCCGTCAAGCTTGCAAAGATACCATAGCTTGCGGTGTCTAGAACCCTCCTATAATCTTCCAATGTACCTCGATAAAAGATTCCAAGCAAACTCTCCTTTGAGACTCCATGGTGTGGATAGCTCCTAATATACTCTTTCAACCTCTCCCAAGCCTCATATAGGTTCTCGATACTCCTTTATTTAAAGCTCGAGATGTCATTCCTGAGCTTTGCGGTCTTTTGCTTCAGGTAGAACTTGGTTATGAACTTCTTCACCAAATCCCATGTAACAACCAAATCTGATAGAGTATTGTTCTCCTATTTCGAAGCCTTGTTTCCATTTCCAAGAGAAAATGGAAATAGTATCATTTTGATGGCGTCTTCGTGCACACCGTTCTACACAACCTCTCAAACCTATCCAAATGATCAAGTGGGTCTTCAAGTGTCAAACCATTGTATTGTTGGTTTTGGGCCATGTTTATCAAACTCGACTTAACCTCAAAGTTATTAGCTGTTATTGTTGGAGTGGGGATGCCATAACGTACTTCCCAAAGATTAGGTTCATCAAATGCTCCTATCGGCCTAGCAGTAGCCGATGGTGTCTCAGAACCGGGAGGCCTATTTTGCATTCCAACCCCATTCACATTTCCATGTGGAGGCACTTGCTGCTCAACCGGAGGTGGAACTCCTAAGTTCTCCATTCCCAAGCAATGGAGGAGATCCTCTCTTTCCTTTAAACGTCTCTCGTTTGCTAACCTTCTTGTCAACCATTCCAGTGCAAGGATGTCCGAATTCTCAAGAATATCTCCTTGTGAGCTCCGTGTGTGCATACACCTACAAGAAAAACCACAAGACAAAAAATGCGAAGACAAAGTACAATATCAAATGAAACCAAACTCTAGTCTAAACACGAATCTAAAACCTATTGGCAATTGTTAAACTCCCCGGCAACAGCGCCAAATTGATAGCTAGAATGCAAGTGTGGATTATGCAAGCAAACAATCAATTAATAATCAACAAATGCAAACAACTTGTCATTGGAAGCATTTGAGGTTCGAATCCACAAGGAGTTTGAGAATGCAACAATAAGGATGTGAAGATTAATGCTAAGCTAGAGTGAATCAAGGTGATGGTGAATGCAATCACAAACAAAATGCAAAGTAAATAAAATAAGAAGCAAAGTGAATGTAACTAATCATAGCCAAACCAACAATCAAAGCAAATCAAACAAAGCAACAAAATTAAACAAAAGCAAATGCAAATAACTAGCAAAGATCAATGATAAACAATCGAATGACTTAGGCTATGGCAAATCTATTTCGAGACTGGACAATGGAATGAAATGATGCAACAAGGATACAATCAAGCTCATCCTAGGGCATGAAACACAACAAACAAGCTTGATTAGCCCACTCTCATGGTACTAATCACTATTCTAGGCAAATGACCAACCTAAACTCTCATTTGTCAAATTAAATGCCTAAAATGCACTAAACTCAAGTTCCCTAAGACAATTTAATCCCATAATATCAGTCTCTCGAAGGTTATGGAGAAAAAACCCTGAAATAGGGTCTGGAGAATTTCATCGAACACCTCTCGGGCGATAGCATCAAAATTCAAGTGATCAAGATGAATTAGGCATTAGAACTACCTAAATAAGAGGATCTAACAACCTCAGCATACCAAGTAAAATCGAAAAAGCAAATACTAGAAATGTTAAACATAATGAAAAAAGATAAGAGAAATTGACAAGAGATTCTTCAATATATTGAAGAGATGATCCAAAAAATGAATCACCCAAATGGATCTCTAAAGTCTTCTCAAATCCCTCTCAAATGTTCTTGCAAAAACTAGAGAGAAAATTATCCTCTAAATTAAAAATTAAAGAGAAAATGCAAGATGTCTAAGTTTATGTTTCAACCATGTATTTATACCCCTTTGGATTAGGGTTTTAAAGCAACTTAAATCAAACCAGTTTAACCCAGGATAAACCAAATTAAACTGGAAAATGTCTAGAATGTCAAAGCATGGTTCGCGTCTTCTCGTGTCGAACGGTTGCGAGTTGGTCGAGGTCAAGGCAAATCGCGTGCTTCGCGGATGGTTGGACGTTAGGTAGAGAGCATCGTCCAGTCGCGGGCGTCGTCTAGTCATCCACAAGATATGCGTCGGGTAAGGTCGCGGGCTGTTGGTCGTGTGATATGGTCATCCACAGGATATGGGTCAGAAGATGTCGCAGGCGTCAGGTCGCGGAAGGTGGCCTCAGGTGATCCTCTCGGGTGTCAAGCCGTGAGAGATGCTGGTCACGGTCGCGGCTTTGGGTACCTGGCCGCGACTGGCCTTGTGTTTTCTCCTCGGGCCGCGACCTTGGGTAGCTGGCCCCGGCTGGCCTCTTTATTTCTTCACCTTCCTTGTTCTTTTCCAACCCCAATGCAAGCCTACTCCTTCCCATAAGTACTAAGCCAATCTATTTTTATGCAACCTTCAATCCTTATGCTCCAAGCCTCATAGTTCAAGTCTCCAATCACCTAAAGAGACCGAAAAACAAGAAAATATGCAAATGCGAAACCTAAGGACTCTAATGCTTGAATTCGACCCAAAATGAACCTAAAATGACATTAAATGCAACTATATGAATGAATATGTTACAAAAATACAATGAAAAACATGCCAATAAACACACACATCAATGCTCACATATTAGATACTAGGAGAACCCAAGCTCAAATTAGCCTATTAGCCCAATAAAGGAAGAAACAGAAGAGTCACGAATAAAGAATTTTTGGTAGAGTACGACGAACAACATGGCAAAACATGCAAGGAGAGTAGCAGAGACTCACGAATTGGCAAACCAAAGTTGGATGATTGTGCTACTAAGATGCAATTTTTAACAATCGATCTAATTGATTTCAATAGAAGCTTTGAAGGCTTTGAAGAGTTGCAATGAAGACGAGCATTTCTTTTAGCTCAGAGTTTGTAGATCGACGCTTGCCAGAGTAGTAGGAGAAGGTATTTGGCGTTATTATCCCTAGTCAAATTCATTAGCGAGGTATTGATACTATACCAATTTGTTGATGAGTTTAGCAGATGGAAAGAGGAGGTGAGAGAACTCCAAATCACAGATGAGTAGCTGCAAGACAATAGGATGTGGCTTCTACTTTCTGGATGTTGTTTACACAAGCGAAAATTGGTGTCAGTTTCAAGTCCCAGAAGGAAAGACCATCCCCCGTTGGAAAACGATTGAACATAAAAAGCCAGGCTGGTGTAGAATATTTAGAGATGCCTTTTTTGATCCGTATAATTTTCCGCCATGAAATTACGGCCAGGGGCTCTTAAAGCTCTTTGTAGATTAATCCTGAATATAAAATTTTATATTGCTTTCTGTTTACTTGCAACACCAGATATTCATCTAAGTCATAGAGAGATATTGTAGTGAGTAGCATATTAAGATCCTCTAGCTTTTTTGTCAGGTGGGAGATTTCAGTTGCCAAATCTCTGACTCAATTGAGAGTAGCCTTAATTGGGATGCTTGTTAGTCCTGGGCCTTG
Source organism: Lepidium africanum (assembly GCA_900406405.1). Lineage (NCBI taxonomy): Eukaryota > Viridiplantae > Streptophyta > Magnoliopsida > Brassicales > Brassicaceae > Lepidium > Lepidium africanum. Next base: position 5,290 of record OVAX01001643.1, on the reverse strand, counting down.
GATTTTTTTTTCTTGGTTTTTTTCTTGTCAACCTTACTATTATAATTGGATCAACAAGGTCAAAGTCTATATCCTAAAATCCTTTTTTTCCTTCTATTTGTATCTGAGAGAAATCGAACCCAAGTACCCGCAGATTTGTAAAGTGACTACAACTACTGGGCCACCTGTCCTCGACTTTTTTTTGCATATTTTAAGAAATTAGATTCTCATAATCATTCTCTTTCATTTTATTTAAACATTTATGCTTTTAACAAAAAAAAAACAATGATATCCCCAAAATCATTTCTAACATATCAAATCATATCTTAATATACTGAAAATTTTCTTTTTATCAGAATAAATATTAATAAAATTAAAGTAATATCTTTGAAAAGAAATTAGATACAAATCTCAAACTAAATAGAATTTATATTGACTATTGTAAATAATCTTATGACTTTACTTTTATATGATACGTTCAATAGGTTGTACCTCTGCATCCTTTCATTCTCCGAGAATATAAAGGTACCATGATTCGAATCTCCTCACTTGAGAATGATAGTGGAATAAAAGGTCATTAGATCAGTTGACCAAAAAATAAAATCATAAGAGAATACACTAAATAATATTTTCTTATATATTAAAAAGAAGGATAATTATATTGTGGACTTTAGTTGATATTTTATAACTGTAAGATAAAAGTAACTCATGGTCTCATAACTTCCCTTATTAGTAGGCTAAGGTGGACTTCGTTATAAATTTTTATACAAAAATTCAAAATTCAAAATTAATAAAAATTTAATAAAATAATATTTCTATAAAAGTTATATTGGATATGGATTTAGTTTTTCAGATAACAAAAAATGTAACCCATCTGATACTTGTCATGTTTCGTTTGGATTTGGTTCTTTTAATTGGTTTTGGTTCTTTTTATGTAAAACGTATTCATGTACTTTTATTTTTTAAATTGGATTCAATTTGGTATAGATTAAGTTTGGGTTCTAGTTTGGGTTTAGGTTCTAGTTTGGGTTTGGATTCTAGTTTGGGTTTGGGTTTGGTTCACATATTTAGGACATATTTGGGTACTTTGTTAGGTTTGGTTTGCTTCAAATCTTTTATTCAAGTTGGTTTTGGTTCGGGTATCGAGTTTAATTTTCAGGAATAAATTAGATATATTCAAATTTTTACAATTATTCATATTTCTCGCAAATCAAATCTGAATATTACGTATATTTTATCAAATAAATCTTAAGAAATGATCAAATCTCGTGCTAGGATAATACTAGTATATATTTAGTTAGCTTTAACAAAAAGATTAACATTGAATTAGTTATGTTTATCCTACCAAAAAAACAATAGTTATGTTGAAAAAAAGGAAAGATTTGTATACATATCTAAATCATTTGGATGTGATTGGAAAGGATTATGATTACTATAAAAAGCAAAACGATTTTTAAAATACCAAAATTAAGCAAATTATGATTTAGACTGTATTTTAGTTTTTATTGCTGTGAAAAACAAATTTTTATTATGATAAATTTTTTTGTTGTAGAAAGCCAAATTTTTGGGCTTTGAAAATTTAAATCAAATTATTCACAATAACCCTAAAAATTGTTGTCTGTAGCTTATAAAATGTAAAAAGTACAAAATAAGCCGTTAGTTCTTCAACCTTCAAAGTTGAAAGCAAAAGAATAAAATAAAAAGAAAGAAAGGAGGACGACAGGGAAGCACTAAAAGGTACTCCATTCTTTTTATTTAACGAATATTATCAACTTTTAATAAATATTTATATTTTATTTAAAATATTATATAAATTTATTATGAAATTTTCAACGTCTAATAAATATTTTTTTATTTTATTTAAATATTATATATTTATTTTAATTTTATAACTTTTTAATTTAAAAATATTATATATGAATTCAATAATTGACATATACTTTAATTACTTTATATATGTAGTATTTTATTTAAAATATTATATACACTATTTTATCGGATGTCCCCGAAAGGACATATTATCTATACTATTTATCTATAGCCTTTATCAACCGGTCCGCTGGTTAATAATTTATCTCTATATTAGATATAGATTCGTGCGATGCACAGATTTGTTTTTATTAAATAAAAATTAATTTCTTTTGAATAATATTTTGGAAATTTATATGTTTGTTGGATTACTAATTTTGAGATCTAACTTTATATAATAAGATTTGGTACGTAGAAAAATATCGCTACCTACTAACTTTTGAAGCCCAACTTAATATAATATGATAAATTAAGAATTTGACACGTGGAAGAATCTTATTATTAACTTTTGAAACCTAACTTTATATAATAGGACATTGTAAAAAATTTGATCGTTGGATTCGGCACGTGGAAGAATCTCGTTGATTAAGGGGTATTTTATAATATTAGATTACACCCATTAGTATATTAAAATTAAATATTTATCATTGGGTCAATTAAAAAATATGAATAAACTATTAGAAAGAGACCAAGATACCATTTTATCAAAAAAAAATATATCGTTCATTGCTAACTTTTGAACCCAATTTTATATAATATGATTGAATTACTAACGTTGAAATCTAACTTTATATAATATGAATTAATATGTGGAAGAATCTCATTTAATACTAACTTTTGAAACCCAACTTTATATAATAAGCTACTGCAAAATTTTGGATCGTTGGATTTGACACGTGGAAGAATTTTGTTGATTACAAACTTTTGAACCCAACTTTATATAATAGTATGAATTACTAACTTTTGAAACTTAACTTTATATAAAAGGATATAATAAGATTCGACACGTGGAAAAATCCTCTTATTACTAATTTTTGAAACCCAACTTTATATAATAGGATACTGCAAAATTTTGGATTGCTGGAATCAACTCATGAAAGAATTTCGTTGATTATTAACTTTTGAAACCTAACTTTATATAATACGATTGGATTACTAACTTTGAAAACGACGATATATTGGTCAATCTTCTGAAAACACTCAAGGAAGTTAATAGTGGATTCTTCAGAGTCCAGGAAGAAGTAAAGTCACAGGACGTGAGGTCTCTACTACAAGAAATAGATTTCAAACGTCTCCAATAAGATATATTGTCAGTCGTCTCTGTTTCTGTCTTTAAAAGTAAATTCATTGTGTAGTAAGTTCAATTTTACTTGTTTGTATGAATACCACCAATTCTCGTTGGTCATTAATTTATTTTAGTTTGTCTCTATTTCTGTCTTTCTAATACATTTAGTACCATTCATAAATGATTATCTTAGATGTTTGCATTTGGATAAACTACGTCAAACTTTTAAGAACACAGAGGCTAAGAGATTTTCCTTCAAGACTTCCATAGAGTAGTTGGAATATACAGATACATCAATCATCTGAAGTGTGACGTTCTTTATCTCTGTATGTATAGTGTTGGTTAAATGGTTACACTGAATAAGATCAATCATTTGATATAGATTTTAGTCTTATCTTCATCATCCGAGTCTACATCACAACACAATACTGCAAGACGCTTGGTAAATTAACTTGATCCAAATCCAATACTGCAAGAAGTCGCTCCAGGACAAGTCGTGGGCCTTATTGCTCACCTATATCTCCAACGTGTTAGTTATACAAGCCTTAAAAGACCATTGATTTTGTTTAAAGACCCGTATACAATATATGTTGGTGCTTAGCCTAAGTGATTATTTAAGTACTAGATGATGTCCGTGCTATAAGCAGCTATGTTTTTGTAAACAATCAACATATATTTGTAATTATTTTAATTTATTTATAATAATTAGATGTGATATTAGTTTATCACGATTTAATTTATATATGTAAATTTATTAATTTTATATATATTTGATATATCAAAAATTAATTTATAGTGATATCAAAAATTAAGTTTTGAAACATTACAATTTTTATATATAAATTTTTTTTAACTTAGACCCATGTTTATTTACGTTCTTAGACCCGTATTCATTTTATTTGTTAGACCCGTGTTTATTTAAAGTTTTATACCGCTTTTATTTATGGTATTATACCTGCGTTCATTTAGAGTTTTAAATCCGTATTCATTTTTATCATCATTATATATTATCAATTATATCTACATAATATATTCATTTGTATTAGCATTTTTTATAAATATATATTATATTATTATGTGAGGTCATTCCAGTATATTTTATTTTTGTTTTTTCATATTATATGGTCTTATTTTAATTTTAGAATTTATACTTGTTTCAAAGTTATAAAAAGTGGATTTAATAAATTTATAATTTATAATATTTTAATATATCCATATTTTTAATAGATTAATAATATTGTTTGTAATCTAACGAATCAGGGATATGATTTATAATTTTATTGGAATATGAAAATTAGAAAACAACTAATGATATTCAAAACATGATTAACATATAATTTCTATAAATCATATTATGTAAATAATTTTTTATACATACCAAAATAAGAAAAAACATAATACAAACTACGATTATTTGAAGAAATCTTCTTATCAATCTTATAACTCATATAATTTTTACATGAATTGTCAAAGTCAATATGAATTCTTATGTTTTCTGGACTATATCATATGTCCAAAAATATTTTGTTCATTTATTTTGTTAAATAAATAGTAATTTCAGTTATTATTTATTAAATATGATTGAGATTATCTCAAATATCATTCTTGTTTTATCTTATTATAAACTAAAAAATAATCATGTGATTTAAAATTAATTTTATCATAATATTTTTCTACTAACAAATTTGTTACAATACTAGGTAAATCAAATATAACACGGTATTTAAGTTAATTATACGCTTTTATTACATAAAAGATTATATCTTAAGTAAACATATAAGAAATTGTATCTCTATATATTATAGTTAAAATAAAATAATAATATTATGTAGATACTGATAATAATAGTAATAATAATAATAATCAGTTAACTATTATTATTCAAAGATAATTATTTTTTATTGTTTTAAAATATACAAATAAGTTAACACTACAATTTTGTTATATAAAACTATTTTTATATTATATTAAAAATATTTTATTATCATAATATCTTCCTAGTAACAAAAGTTCCTAGACCAAATTGGACTAACATAATAACATAATAACATAGTGTTAAAGTTAATGCTACACTTTTACTATACAAGAGATTTTGGTAAATATTAGAAAACAAATTAATTGAATAAATGATATATTAGTTAGAATTATAGAATATCAAAGAAATATATATATATATATATATATATATATGTTTACCTCTAAATACTTTTATTTTGC
>OVAX01001642.1:0-41323 GCA_900406405.1 Lepidium africanum | reverse complement strand
ATTTAAACAAACTTTGTAAAATTAAAAAATATAGGCAAGAATCACAATCTATGGTATCAGAACATTATGCCCTTGAAAACATCCAGTTTTGGGATCCGATTATACTTATAAAGTATACATTTAGATTGTACAAAATTGAAAGTTATATATACAAATCAGTTTTCGTAAAATTTATAATGTCAATAGAGAATTATTTAAAATCATAAGAAATTGAAAATTAAGAAAATGTTAGTGAAGTAGTATCTGTTCAAACTGAATTTAGCACAAAGGTTCTAAATCCTAAATTCTGATTAATAGAAAGAAGAAGAGGCAAGGAATCTTGAGAAATTATGAATAAGAAGTCGATTGCCAAAGAGTAAAGATTGCCGAGTTAAATTATATTGCTTAATGTCTGATTGCCAAAAAGTGGATCTTTTGTTAGGGGGATCTGTTTCTCTATTTATAGATCATAGAGGTGGTTACAAAGTAGATTGCAGATAGAAAATATTACAAATTGTTCAGATTTTCTGTTATCTAGAAGATCTTAGCTAGATTTTCGGGATTTTTCCATATAGGAATAGGAAAATTTCCATTTCTTTGCTTAATGACGTGTCATCCGACTTACTTCATGCTTAACGCGCTTCCGAGTTGGTATAAGATATCCGAATTGATACTCCAACAATCTTGCTAAGTTTGAGACTTAGAAATATTTGTCCATTGTTTCTCGTGAACCGAAGTAGGATCTCAGATCCACTTCCAACAATTGTCCCCCAGACTCGGAAAACTATAGCGGAATTTCAGAGTCGAAAAGTTTACCTGCTTCTTGAATCTTCGGTCCACATGTCAGTCTGCAATTGGTTTACTCTGGCGGTGTTCTAAGTTTTACGTGGGTCATCATTTCACGCTGATTCGAGTTCTGATAAACTCCTATAAATACTACTCCAATTTCTTTACTTTTTACCTTCATCCGAGATTAATGACTTAACTTCTCTTTCTTTTTTCTCTCTCAACTTATATTCCGAGTTGTTGTTGTTTCTTCTTTTATAAAATATTATCGAGATGTTAAGAGATAGATCCGAATCTATTTTTGAAAATTTTGACTCTAATTCTTCTTCGCCTTCTAGTAGTAGTAGAACAGAAGATAACGTACAGCTGGACTTTTTAGATTGTCCTGGTAATGAATTTATCATTCTTGGAGGAGTTAACCGACTAGGTTTTTCTCCTCGTACTTTTGTTATTACTCCAATTCCCACCGACCGCGTTAATGAATTGGATGAATGGTATGACGGGCTCAGTGTTGGTTTATCGATTATCAATACGAGAAGATTAGAAAAACTTTACACCTCATGCCCAGCTATGAAGGAAGTTTGTATTGAACTTCCCAATTCCAACTCTCGGCCTTGGACCCCTCCGGACGGTTACATTGCTATTTACGATTGGTAGTTCACGGAGGCCAAAATGTGGCTTCCTATTCCAGATCTTCTTCCCAGATATTGCTTTGCTCGGAGGATTGTGATGACTCAGCTCAGAAAAGCTGGCATCGCAAATATTCTTGGGGCACTGATATTGGGTAGCGAAGCTGGAGTCGATATTTCAACTTGACTCTTCGAGGACATGAAAGATTTCTGTGAAGTCAAGGTTTCGAGAAGAACATTCTCTAGGGCTAAAAATGGCCTTTGGTTCTTAGAAGATCCGAATTTGAAAGTAACGGGTTAGAAGAACCATTATTTCTTTATTCATCCTGATGAAGTCTTTCACTCATACAGACATCTGGAATTTTCGATTCCTTTGGCAAGAACACCCGGTAGACTTCTAGGTGTTTTGATGCTTCAACATCCTTTGTTATTTTTAGATATTTACATTTACTTCTTTTTATTTCGTAGTGAAGCACCCATCGACATCAACTCGTCTTCCACCTAGCAATCATCAAGAATTGGTGGATAGACTTTTCGGTGTTCCTCGGCTTAGCTGGAAGTTTCTGCCAGACGGTCTTCTTGAAAAAACTGGTTCCCGTTACTCAAAAGGTAAGTTGTCATCATTTTATGAAAAGAACAAATATCTTTTATCTCGCTTTGGTTCCTAAATATTGTTCTATTCTTTCAGGAACTCTACAAATCGGCATGGGGATTAACAACTTTGCTATGCCTAATGTCTTTGGTAGCTTAGACACCATTCTTGAGGATGTTCTGCCTTCTTCTACTGAAGTCGGCGCTCATCCGACATTTGATCCTGTCCTCGAGGAGGACTCGGCTGCCGAAGTGCAGCAAACAAAAACTCCCGAAGCTCCTATAATTGACTTGGAGCTTCCTGACGTAAATATTTCGGCCTCTAAGGCCAGGAATGACCCATCTGAGAAAGTCAGTTTGGGTTCTAAGGGTTCCCCATCTTCCAAGAAAAAGAAGACAAAAACTTTGGTTAAAGTTTAGGAGATCGAAACTCCCAAATCTCCAGCTGAGTCCTCGGGTTTAAACAAGTAACCCGGAGAAAAAGAAAATGACAGTTGACTCTATCACACTAGGTAAAACTTTCAAGTTTTCTTTTGCTTAACACTTAAGCGACAAGGTGATTAGACGTTGCTTGGTGATAACAGGTCGTACTGGTGCTCTTGAAGTCGTGAGGAGGCCGGCAAGCAAATGCAAAAAGCCTTTCCCTTTTCTTGAAGCCTCTCCCAGCAAGAAAAACAAGGTTGCTGGAGACTTCTGCTTCAAGTACGATTTCAGAGAGTCGGTGATATGTATGATTTTTTTAGCATATTTTAGGAATCACATTTAGCTATGTTCTGCATACATTTCTACCACATTCTCATCATTTAGAGTCCAAATAGCTTCATTCATCTGCATTAGCATACACAATGCATTCGAGGAGATGTCAGGTACTTAGGAGGCATTCTAGAGCATTTTGAATGGAGCTGCGCTTGGAGTCAGACTAGAGATGGAGTGAGCACAAATGGATACATGAAGCTAAGCTTGGAGTCAGATTGGAACTGAAGAACTCGAGCCGGAAGAACACGAGAGTGCCTAAACTCGAGAAGCACTCGAGTGTGTGATTGAGAGAGCTTGAACTCGAGTGGCACTCGAGTATAAGATCGAGTCTCGAGTGGCACTCGAGCTTGTTTTGACTTGAGATACTCGAGTGGCACTCGAGCTTGTTTTGACTTGAGATGCACTTGAACACGATGTGGAGTTTTGGATACATGCATTGCTACAGATCGAGTAGGTTTACACCTTGGGCTAAAACTTCCATGTGATGGGCCTTTTTCAGAGTTTGGATCAAGCTTAATTCTGAGATCCACTGCACCCTGGGCTTGTCCTACTGGGCCAAATTCAACCTAGGGTTGTACCAAGTCTATTATTTATTTCTATTTCTTCTATTCGAATAGGGATCTTAGTTTTTGCTACTTTTCGTGTAAGCAGACTAGTTATCTTTTTATGCAATTCAGTTTTACGCTTAGCTTTAATTTCAATTCTTGTTTGAGTTCATTGTTAATGTTATCTAAAATTAATTTCACACTTGTAAATTTCATGAGTTCTGAGTAGTCACCTAGGGCTCTTGAGGATGAGTTAGGTCAGCATGGAGCTTAGGTTTTCTAGGTCGCTTGAGGTTAGAATTATTTAGGTTTTTTCTGATTTGGTATTATCATCACTAGCTTCATTCTGATCAACTGGATTTTGTTTTGAGACGCTCTAGCACCCGATAGGTGTTTGGTAGAGCGTCTGGCTGAACTACTTAAGAGATTTACACGCTTAGCTCAAGAGATCGAATATCTGAGGTGTCAATCAACTCTAAGCGAGTTGATCGTTCATTCTGGTTAGGTTATCAAATGCCTATGGCGATAGGGTCTGTTAATAGTCTGATCGAGTCTGTTTGCCACGAGAGTGGATTCATTATTTATGTTCTTGCTACCTAGAGATTAGCTCTATTGACTGTTGTCAAGCGCGTAGTTAGTTTAAGAGTCACACTGATCCATGATACTCACTCCTCAGGAACCTATTTTCTCACCCTGCATTAAATTCACTTATTACTCTATTGTCTACTGCTTCGTTTAATTTCTCTGTTATTGTTATTTGCTTGTTTACTTTTAATTTTAAGTTTGATTTAGGTTGTTAGATAAATTACACTTTGACTGGCTTAGATTAGAATAGTTAGCTGCATCCTGATTGATAGATACAGTCCCAGTTGGATTGATACCTATTATACTACATCGACATCTTAGTATGATAAGATTTAAGTAAAATATCGTTATCAGTCGGCTCTAATCAAAGACTACAGGATGGAAGGAGCCGACTTGATGCGTTTTCTCAGGGATACTCTTGAAATTCTTCGTCCTGTTCCCGACATACTCAACAAGAAGGAGTATATCGAGACTGCGAAGTTGATGTTCTCGGTCAATTTTTGGAACTTGAATTTATTATCTTTATTTTGTTCGATTTTAACCCTATTCTCTACTCTTTTATCTTGCTGCACAAATGAACTGGGTTCTTTTCGGCAAGGAGAAGGCCATGATTGCGGAAGCCGAGAATGCTTGCAAGCTTGATGAGATATCTGATCAAGCTACTAAATATCTCTGGGAAGCAGTTAAAGCCAAGATTTCTCTGGAAAAAGTTCAAACTGATCTAACTCAAGTAACGTCCGAGTTGAAAGCGGAGCCTTTGAAGTCTCTCGGGTATGAAAAAGAGATTTATTCTCCTAAGGATGTTGTCCAGTCTGCTACTGAGGATCGAAATGCTGCTTTCAAAGTGGCAGAAAAGGCTAAGATTGTGGTCTTGTCTTTTCAAGACGGGTTAAGCGCTTTCAAAGGTAAGAACTAGTGTTTCTCGATTTGCATATATCGGGGTACAGATGGTTAGGTTACCGGTCTGATCGTCTCAAAAGGATATTGGCAAGATTCAGCGATCTCGACTCGAACTTGAGTGCTCGTCTAGCTTATGCTCAAATGCTCAGGTACAACTATCTCCTACAGTCCTTGCTGAAAAAAAAGGTCTCGGTTGGGTAAGACTTAATCTCGTATGGGTCCACTGAGCTTGCTAGAACTAAAGTAGTCGTCGACAAAGAGGTTATTACAGCTTTGCTTCCATATGATCTGGTCATGCCGACTTTCGAGATTGAGTCTTTCGGTCTAGAGGAAGTTGTTTTATCGTTACACGAGGTGCTGGTGCTTAAACCTGATCCGAATGACGTAGTTGCTCCTGGGACTCAAGATTGCCCAAAGCTTAGTGTAAAGGATTTTGAAATTTTCTTTGTTCCTATTCGAGGTTTCGACTGGTATGGCTCAAATAGAGATATTGTTTTTCCAAACGTTGCTGACAAGGATGAATCTGTTGAGAAGGATTGTGCTGAAGCTGAGTGGGCCTAGACTAGCGGATAGTTTCAATTTTCTTTCTTCTCTCCTTTTCTCTTTTCTCTTTTTTTTTTTGCTTTCCCTTTAATGGGATATTTGTAAAAACATTGCCTATTATATTATGAATGTATGAAATTTTGTTTCTCTTGATACTGTGTTGGTTTCAAAAATATTATGAAATTCATTCGGTGATGTTTTAAGACTCCATTGATTACAAACAAGATCTTTGGTTTTGGGAGAATTTAATTGACTCGACTTATATTTGTGCGAGGTTTATAATTCGAGCGAGATTGTAGGGACTCGGCGAAATTTTAAGACTCGGCTAAATACGAGCGAGATTTTAGGGACTCGGCGAGATTTTAGGGACTCGGCGAGATTTTAGACTTAGCTTAGATTATACGAGGTTTAAGACTCGGCCAAATACAAGCGAGATTTTAGGGACTCGGCGAGATTTAAGACTCAGCTTACACTGTGCGAGGTTTAAGACTCGGCTAAATACGAGCGAGATTTTAGGGACTCGATGACATTTAAGACTCGGCTAAATACGAGCGAGATTTTAGGGACTCGGCGACATTTAAGACTCGAATAAATACGAGCGATATTTTAGAGACTTGGCGAGATTTTAAGACTCGGCTTAAATGAAAATGTTTCTGCCTTTTCCAAAGATTTATAAGATAGGTTTACTTTTTAGGAGAGCAAGTCTCGACTTTTCTGCATGAAACTGTGTTTCGTCTTTTGCGAGAACGAGTCCCGACGTTTTGGGAGTTAGGGTATAACCGTTTATTATTACTAATTTTTTTTTTGTCGAACCCGAGATAAGGACTTATAAAAATTTTATTTTGTTTTAACTGCACCCGAAGGCTACTTACGTACCCCATAGGGATCAAGCCAATACGTAGTTCTGAGTATATTATTAATTAGCTAGAGATGCATTAGTAACACATCTAAGACGCCGAATTGGCGCGTCTTTAGTTGTAGTACCGCTTCAAGTTGATGGAGTTCCAACTACGTGGAACCATCTCTCTTTCGATAGTTGCGTTCTCGTAAACTTCACGTTTAATGACTTTGCATATGATGTATGGTCCTTCCCAATTTTCATGCGTTTAGTTTTGCTGTGTTCTCGAATACTTTTTGGAGTACCAAGTCTGCGACAACAAAGTGTCATCCTCGAACTTTCCTATTGTAGTATTTTTGTGGCTTGTTGTTGATAGTTTTGCACTCGGAATAGTGCATCATTTCGTTCTTCTTCCAAGTCGTCAATACTTGTTTCCATTGCTTCGTTGTTAGAGTTTTCGTTTTCCAGGGAGAGTTCTCGACGCAGAGTTGGAACCGTTACTTTTGTGCTTTGACCATAATTAACTACTAAATTTAAAAGTCGATCTGTTTTTTTAAAGTAAAACTGTATGAGCACGGGAAAAAAAGATGATCACGGGTCTTGTCTCTTTCCCTGCATAGAACACAACTTTGTGTTCTGCCCCATGCTCTTATTCGGGAACCTGCAGCCGGTCTATCTTTGACAACCAACCAAGCAATAAATGAGTAGCAAGGAACACCTTAACAGAACCATATAACATGATGCAAACTCACTCTAGGTACCTTCGTACACAATAGCTCCCATGTTTTTTTTTGGCAGAGAATACATTGAGAAAAGTAGAGTCTAAATGTCTCCAAAGTAACTCATCATTGACTGTGGAGTCAAGTGTACAGAGTTTCGATTAGACCTGGGAAATTACATCCTAGTAAAACCTGCACTATCGAGCTCGATTGTGCCAATCCATGCCAGCCACATTAGCAACCTTTGCATTACGCAAGATTCACGAATATCTAATACCATGTTCTCCTCTTTTATCAACCAATCTGTCTAACGATGTCTAATTATCAAACCAGAAGTCAATCTTTAATACTTTATCAAATGATACTCATGCATCATGTAAACTTCACTCATGTTTAACTATTAAATACATTCAAAGATCACTTGAAAAAAACAGTCTATGTTATCAATAGTCTTAGTACAATATAAAATGATCTCCACTTTAAACTATGTGATTCAAATATATATACGAAAAAAAAAAAAACAAAGAAAGTTTTTAACTAGTTTAGGATAAAATTTTACATATAATAATTAAAATATCATATTAGTCATGAAAATATATATAATATATAGTATTTGAAAATAATTATCTAAAACACATCCATGTGAAAATTGTTAACAAAAAAACAGAAAAAAAAGTGGGGAGAGTTTTTTCCGATGAGGGTGATAACTGAATCTTTGACGATTGACTTTTTCCGGTGACTGTTTCTGATCTTCTCTTTCATTCTCTCCACTTTTCTCCGTCGTCATCTTAAGTCCCTTTTCCTTCTGGATTCACTAATCTTTTCTGTTTTTCCATTAAGCATTGTTTGCTTCTTTCTTTCTTCTTGGTCTCTCTTCAGACCTTACTCTGGTTTCTCTAATCAGTTCTTGTATTTCATTTTTTCCTTCTGATTCCTTTCTTTCTGCAACTAAACCCTAATATGAAATGGGGATTTCGTCGTAGGGATGAAGATTTCATCCTAAAGAAAAAGAGGAAGTTGACTTAGAAAACCCAATTGAAGTTCCAATGATCGATAATCAAAATCTTCTGGAAGAAAATTCATTGAGTATCATTGTTAGGATTCTTAATAGAGCTGCTGTTAAACTCATTGGAGTTGTTGTTGGTCTTCCTAAGATTTGGGAAGTTGATGGAAAAGTTCGTGGGAGAGGTATTGGAGGTGACCGAGTTCAGTTTATTTTTGATAATGCTCATGATTTGGACATAGTTCTCAAGAAGGCTCCATGGTTCATGACTGCGTGAATGCTCACAAGAGAAAAATGGTTGCCATCTCCCTCTTTGAACTTTCTAACTCGTAGTCCCTTTTGTATTAGATTAAGAAACATTCCCATTCATCTTCTAACAAAAAAATGTTGTTTCTAGTGTGGTTTCTTCTCTTGGATATATTGAGGTTTAGAACCTCATGCCATAAATTCTTCTTCTCTTGAATATGTTCGTGCTAAGGTTTGGCTTCCAGTTGATAAACCCTTAATCTTTAAACGAGTTGTTCGTTTCAGGAATGGTAACTTGGATATGGTAGTTAGTATTGATTTTGATTATGAAAATCTTTTTAAATGTTGTTTCAAATGGGTACGTGTGACTCATAATTAGCTTACGTGTCTAGAGGTCATTGAACCTTCTACTGAATCTTTCTCAACGAATTCAGGTCGAGGTCGTGGTTTTTCTACTTCTAAATCTCCAGTCCGTTCTAAAAAGCAAGTGACTGATGGTAATGTGTTACCTAAATCACGAGGTAGAGGAGGAACAACTAAAAATCAGAATCAAGATATCCCTCAGGTTTAGGTTTCATCTTAGGATTTACCAAGTAAAACTACTTAAGACTCAGTTTTCTCTAGATTGGGTGGTTCTAAGGGTAACGACAAGGTTTCTGATTCAGACCTGGTTTGGAAAGCTAAGGACAAGTTTGAAAATTCTTATTCTTCACCGGCTTCTCAGTCATCTCGTGAAAGATGTAATAATGGTGATCTTATTAGAGATTCTAAGCGTCTTAAAAAGAATCTCTCTCATTCTGTTAATATGACAGCTGACTTTCATCTTAGCTCTAGTAAAAGAGTTATAGTTTCTCCTAATGCTTCTCATGTTGATCAACCATCTACCTTTTTCAGCTTAGTTCTGGTAAGGAAGTGTTGGTATCTCCCAGTTCCCCTCACTTTGATGATCTGCCCACTGAATTTCGGCAAAGTTTTGGTAAGACTGTTTTGTTGTCTCCAACTTCTCCTAGGGTCAATCGGTTCGTAGTTATCCGTAAACCACCATCTTCAATATGAAGACTCTCAGGTGGAACTGTCAAGGGGGATTAGGAATACCTAGACAGCTTGACACCTAGGAGAAGTTACTGGTCGTCTTCTCCCAAAGGTTATATTCCTCTGTGAGACCAAACAAAAAAAATATTATATGGAAGGAGTTTGTGATGTATTAAGTTTTCATGACCTCTGTACTGTTTATCCAAAAGGAATTGAGAGTGGTCTTGCTCTTCTCTGGAAACAGGAGGTTTAAGTTTCAATTCTTGAAGCAAATCCTAGATTTATAGATGCAAAAATTAAGTGGAAAAATCATGAATTTTGCCTTACTCGTGTGTCTGGTGACCCAGTTCGTATTAAAAGAGCTAAAGTTTGGGAAAAAGTGATAAGAATAGGAGCTAAACGTGATGGAGCTCAGATTCTCCTTGGGGATTTTACCGAGCTTACTCACAATTCTGAGAAAATTGAAGGTCATCCTCGTACTGAATCTTCTTTTATGGATTTTTGAAATATGTTACAAATTTATGGCGTTTCAGAATTGGCTTTTAAAGGCAATGATCTTTCTTAGTTAGGAGTCCGAAATGATTCTTTGGTTCAGTGTAAGCATTATAGGGTGGTAGCAAATGATCTTTGGCATCAATTATATCCCTAAGCTATGTCGGAATATTTACCTTGGTATTCGTAAAGGTCTATTCAGATTTGATGCTAGATGGAACAAGAAGGAAGGTTTTTCTCAGATTGTCTCTAATGGATGGAACTTTGTTCCAACACAAGATGCTTGCTTTGTCTCAAGAATTATTGAATGCAGAAAAACAATGTCTCAATTGAAAAGGCATTCTAAACCAAATTCTCAGCTTAGAATCCTTGAATTGAGAGACAAAATTTTCAAGCTATCTCAGAATCAGTTCTGCTCTCCTTCAGAATTACGTTATTTAAAGAAGCAACTTCATCATGCTCATTGTGAAGAGGAGATTTTTGGAAACATAAAAGTATAGTTGATTGGCTAAAAGCTGGTGATAGGAATACAGAATATTTTCACTCGGTTCAAAACATAGAAGAGTCAATGATAGAATTCATTTTATTATTGATGTATCTACTAATGAAGAGAAATATAGAGATGCAGAGATTGGTCATATTGCAGCTAATTAGTTCTGCAAAGCGGATATTACTCAGACTCATGTTCTTCAAGCTATTTTGGAAGAGTATCACCAAATGTCTGGACAAAAAATCAATTTCAATAAGTCTAGCACCTTCTTTGGTTCTAGAGTGGATAATAACATCAGAAAAGAGATTGCTAATCATTGGGAATTGAAAATAAAGTGGTAAAGACATTTATCTCGGCCTGCCTGAAGCTTTCATAGGTTCAAAAATCAATACTCTCAAGCACTTAGAACTTCAAGTTCAGAAGAGAGTAAATTCTTGGAATACTATATATCTTTCACAAGCTGGTAAGGAGATACTTATCAAAGTTGTTGCTTTGGCTCTTCCCAATACTCTATGTGCTGTTTTAAAATTCTGAAGACAATATGCCGCAGAATTGAAAAAGCCTTAGCTTCCTTTCGGTGGAAGAATCATGATACTCATAAGCGTATTCATTGGAAAAAATGGGACAAGCTTTGCTACCCTAAGTCAGTTGGTGGAATGGGCTTTCACTCTCTAGAAGGTTTTGACCTTTCTCTCTTACGTAACAGCTTTGGAGACTTTTGACTGAGCCTAACTCTTTAGTAGATACAGTTTAAAAAAGCAGATATTACCCCTCCTCTAATCCCTTAAATGCGGTTATTGGGAGTAGACTTTCATATGCTTGGAAAAGCATACGTGAAGCTCAATTTCTTCTAAAGCAAAGAGTTAAAAGAGAGATTGGTGACAGGTTTAATTCAAATTTTATGCTTGACTCTTGGCTTAACACTGATCCTCCTAGGCCTCCTCGACCTATGATTGGCTCCAATTGGTCTGATTTAAACTTTTCAGATTTCAAGGATGTGGATTCTGATGAATGGAATATAAGAGCCTTGCAAGATGTCTTTCCACAGGATGAAATTCAGCTTATCCTTCAAAGTAAGCCTGGGAAAGCTATTATCCCCGATGGTTATTCTTGGATTCATAATTTCAATGGAAATGTTTCTGTCAAATTTGCTTATTGGATCTGGTTTCAAAGGCTTAAAAGACATATATTATAGCTCTTATTATTCTGAACCAAGTCTAAGTCCTTTATTCACTAGCCTATGGAAACTCGAAACTTCTCCAAAGATCAAGAATTTTATTTGGAGATGTCTTACAAATAGCTTGGCTGTTTCAACAAATTTGCTTCAGAAGAAGCAGGTTTCCAATGCTCTTTTTCTCATTTGTAAAGAGAAATCTGAAGACATCAATCACTTACTTTTTCAGTGCCATTTTGCTCGTTTAGTATGGGCTGAGTGTCCCTTGGCTCAAATTTTCTACCCTATCCTTCAGATTCTTTGTTTACCAACCTTGCTGAGCTACTTATTCCAACAGATGAGAGACGAACTTCTGAATGGAAGAGACAGCTTGATATATTTCCATAGATTTTATGGAGACTTTGGAAGTGCAAAAATGATATTCAGTTCTATAACGCTAACAAGAATGCTCGTTTCATATATGAGCATGCTGTCTCAGATTTTACTGAATGGATGGCAAATCAACTTAAGATATACAGAAATGATATTCAGTTCTCTAACGCTAACAAGGAAAAACGGCAAATTTACTCAAGATAGGTCATTCTGCCGCAAAACTCCATATTCTCGAGCACGAGCTCGTGAAAACAGCTCGTGAAAATGCATCTGAACCATTTCAACTTCAAATTCTAGACCCCTTAGTTGAGAATTATGGTAGAGATTTCCAACACAGCATTTTTCTTGATTTTATCTTATCCGGTTTGTCCCAGGCCGACCCGGTTTGTCCCGGGTTGACCCGGTTCGGTTTTTACACATTAAAACCCAAATGTTTAGGTTTTTTTTAGAAATCTTTCAATCTTTTTTATTTCTTTTGAGCAGCCACTTGAGAGATAAAGGAAGAATAGTTGGAGACTCTTTTGGGGATGATGATCTTTGGATCTGCTTCTCCCATCTATTAAAATTTCTTTATCATATATTTTCTCTTCTTCATTATGTTTATGCTTTTGTTTATGGCTATATACTTGTTTTATTTCATGTCTTTGGTGATTGAGTAGTGAAATGATAGGTTGATGGTTAGGTAGATCTTAGGATTTGATGGTTGAATCTTGTGTTTAAGTTGATAGATCTATTGATTACTTCACTTAGAGTGATCTTAATGCAATATTTATCTTGATCACATAAATCTAGATGATATGATATTTTCCGCCCGGAATGTGTTTGTGAAAATTCCAGAATGATTTTTTTGTGAGCTAAGCTAATTCCCTATCCATTGGAAAATGAAGGTAGGGTGTTTAGTGGTCTTAGTGAGCTTGAGTTTAATGCTTCTTGATATTAGAATTTGCAAATAGATGTTTAGCTAGATTCATTGATTGATGAAGGTATTCAATGTCATGGAAGTGGGTATGTCTAATTGAGTGTCTCATGTCCTACGATGGTTCTTAATAAGTCTTTAAACATCATTGATTCAATTATTTATCCTTTGATCAATTGCCTTGCATAAAACCTATTGCTAGATTGTGTTTTGTCTTTGTTTAGTTGGCTAGTCATTTGTTCTAGTTGAGTTTGTTTTGATCTTAGTTTAGTTTAGTTTGCTTTGTTTAAGTTCTAGTAGTCTTTAGTTCACATCATTTCTATTGCTTTAGCGTAAGTCCAAATTCTCGCAATTCTAGTGTGTTGGTTCTAGATTCTCTGTGGATTCGATCCTCAAGTACTACATTGATGTGTTTGCAGTTGTTAATTAATTGGTATTAAAAAGTGTGTATCAATTTGGCGCAATTTCCAAGGAATTTATGCAATTAGCAATTAGGATTTGAATTAGATTTAAGACTATAGCTTGACTTTTTGTTTCTTTTTGATTGGTTACTAATTTTTTTTCAAGTGTTTGTTCTTCTTGAAGGTACAATCACAAGGGAGAAAGCTTGGCTTCGGATTTAGCCTCCATGAAGAAGACTTATTATGAAGCTCAAGAGAGTGAAAGATGGCTTGGGACCCCACTAGCTATCATGGTTTTGAAAGTACATCCACTTATCAAGAACGACTTCCATATGGAAACTTTTCTCAAGGAAACCAATATATATATACGGTGAGAGATATCAATCTTGGGACATGGAGTATGAACATTAGGAAACTTATCCTTCCCCAATCTCTAATGATGAAAAAATTCACAACTTGTTGAAGTTAGTTTTGGAAGGACAAGAGAGGTATTACAAGACCACTTTGAGCAAGATTGATGCCATTGAGTTTGCTTTGGATCGAAACTTGAAAGATATGACCACTCACGAGAAGACAACGGATGAGAGTATGTTGATGGTTAGTCACGAATGTACCTCCATAATTACTCCATCCACGCCAACTAGTATCAAAGATTTGAGTAATTTCACGTTGCCTTGTGCTATTGAGGAGAACGAGCATAAGTATTTGAGTTGGGAAACCATGGAGGAGTTGGTAAACTCTTGGGAGGAAGAGAGTAACGAAACCCATCCAAAGGAATTGGTAAGAATATGACCGAAGGGATTTTTATTAAAAAAAATTTTTTAGTTTTAGTTCCAAATTAAAATCCCGTCGGGGTCCGTCGGGTTTGAATCCGACGGAATTTTTATTTTTAAAAATTTTTCTAATTCGGAATTAAAATCACGTCGGGGTCCGTCAGGTTCAAACCCGACAAGAACCGACATGATTTTTATTTTAATTTTTTTAAAAAAAATTTTAACTCAGAATTAAAATCCTGTCGGGGTCCGTCAGATTCAAACCCGATGGGAACTGATGAAATTTGGATTTTTTTATTAATTTCTTAATTCAAAATTAAATCCAACGGGATTTTCACTTTTTAAAAAAATTTTAAATCAAAATAAACCGACGGGAAGCTATGGTATCCAACGGAAGTGGTTACAACATGTTTTGCAGGAGAAGTCACTGTTTTTAACTGAATATTAGGTAGCCGTAGGAATCCATCAGAACCCGTCGGATAGTTTTCTCTATAAATCAGCATGAGTTCTATTTCTCTCCATCACACGCTCCTTTATTCCTCTCAAAATATACAATGTTAAACTCGAATTTTTGATATTGGATGGACAAACCACGTATCGATGAAGCAACGGGAACATTAACCGAAGAGTATGTTGCCGGGTTGAAAAAGTTTATGGAGTTTGTGGCGTATCAGAGTCTACCGCTCGAAACAGGTAAAATGTATTGTCCGTGTATAAAATGCCAGAATATGAAATACATTCCTATTAAAAATGTCTGGAGTCATCTTACCGGAGAGGTTTTTTTCCTAGTTACAAAATATGGTATTCACATGGAGAAGATGGTTCAAATATTAACTTTGTTAGTTATAGCGGAGTTGATAATACTGGTGTAGGTGAGGAATTAGATAACCTGGTAGACGAAGAAGTAGATGTTAATCTTGGCAGTAGCGGATTGGGTGGTTTAGGTGTGGAAACAACAGTCCCGGTGGACAACAATGATGGTACCTTTCAAATGGTCAACGATGCATTTAGGGAGGATGTTCCGGTTTTTACTGAGGCTAGAAACAGGGATGAAGAACCAAATGTTGATGCGTAGAATTTTTTTAGTATGCTAGATGCAGCGGAGAAGTCATTGTATAGTGGTTGCAGTGATGATGTGTCACCATTATCGACCGCAGCTGAACTGATGAATATCAAAATAGATTACAATTTATCGAGAGCTGTGTCGACGCATTAACTAGTCACTTCAGGAATTGTCTTCCGCCTGATAACACATACGCGACATCATACAACAAAATCCAAAAATTGGTTTTGGGGCATGGATTACCATATCAGATGATAAATATTTGTGTAGACAATTGCATGATCTTCTGGAGATAGGATTCAGACGAGATTTGTTGTCGTTTTTGTTGTAAACCTCGATTCCAGGATACTAGTGGGACGACTCGGGTCCCACACAAGAGGATGTGATATTTGCCTTTAGCAAACAGGCTTAAAAGGTTATATCAATCAGAGCGCACAGCAGGACCAATGAGATGACATGCGGAACATAAATTAGCTGGTGAGATAACGCACCCTTCAGACACAAAGGCATGAAAACATTTCCAATCAGTATATCCTGACTTTGCCCATGAACCAGGAAATGTATATCTAGGGCTTTCCACATATGGGTTTAATCTGTTTGGGAAACAGGGGAGACAGTACTCAGTTTGGCCGGTGATTGTAGCACCCTATAATCTGCCATCAGCGCTGTGTATGAAGCCAGAGTTCTTATTTGTAACAGTCTTTTTACCCGGGTTAGATCATCCACGGAGATAGCTTGATATATTTTTACAACCGCTTATTTATTAATTAAATCAGCTATGGGAGAGTGGTAGCACCGTGTTTAACGTTTTTACAGCTCAAAATTTCCAGATGAAAGCTTTGTTGATGTGGACTATTAATGATTTTCCAGCTTATGGAATGCTATCAGGTTGGTCTATGCATAGCAGATTGGCTTGTCCTCATTGTCAAGATAACATTGAAGCATTCCAGCTCAAGCATGGACGGAAGACATCGTGGTTCGATTGCCACCGATGTTTTCTTCCTATGGATCATCCGTATCGCCATAGTATATCATTGATCACTAAAAACAAGAAAGTGTTGTATGGTCCACCACCGAACCCAACGATGCACAAATATTAACGCATCTGCGAGATTTTGGTGCTGAGTCAACTGTGAGATGTGGAGGAAATGGACATTACCCTGTCGATGGTGTTGGAGTGTGCCATAATTGGCATAAGAAAAGTATTTTTTCTGGGAGTTGTCGTATTGGAAGAATCACCTCCTTCGACACTATTTATACGTCATGCACATTGAGAAGAATGTGTTTGATAAATCCACCAACACAGTTATGAATGTACAAAGGAAAACAAAAGACAATCTGAAATCAAGATTGGATTTACCATAAATATATGATAGGAAGTCGTTGCATATATGAGGGAACAACAGCGTTGGCCATGTACCCATCTTCAGATTGAGTAAAGAAAAAAAGGTATGAAGTCATCTTCCATATATGTCATTATAATTATCAATATTAATGCGAATGATAGTTTTTCTCATGTAGTATGTTTTTTTATTGGATTAAACACAAGGTAAAATTTCCCAATGGCTATGCTTCAAACCTACGAAACTGCGTTGACAGAGAGGGATAATACCAATTAATAGTTTGCTACTCATTTGTTCTAGTTGAGTTTGCTTTGATCTTTGTTTGGTTGACTTAGTTTGGTTTAGTCTACTTTGTTTAAGTTCTAGTAGTCTTTAATCAATTCTATTGTTTTAGATTAAGTCTAATTCTTGTAATTCTAGTGTGTTATTTCTAGATTCTTTGTGAATTCGATCCTCAAGTACTACATTGACATGTTTGCACTTGTTGATTAATTGGTATTAAAAAGTGTGTATCAAGCCTCCTCCCAATGGTACTTATAAATGTAATATTGATGCTTATTGGTATGAGAACTCTTTAGCTTATGGTATTGGCTGGATTTTGAGAGATGATATAGGGAATATGAAATATTTTGGTACCAAAACATATCCAAAACTTCGTTCTTCATTGGAAGCGGAAGCTACAGCCTTAGTTTGGGCTATGAATTGTTTAGACAATCTTGGATATGATAAGGTTTTGTTTGAGAGTGACTCACAGATTCTCATTTTGGCTATCGCTGAACAGACAAACTGACCTCGTCTTAGGAGTTTCACCAGTGATATTCTTGATCAGAAGAGAAACATTCTCTATGCTACCTTTTGGTTAAGTAGTTGGTTTAGCCTTGTTTGGTTCTAAGCTAGATATTATTGGTTTAGGCTCTTTAATCTACTTTTTAGGTTGTTCGTCTTTTCTTCTTCGGTTTCGGTTGGTGACTGCGCTTGTTTGGGTTCGGTTTCTCCGTTTAGAGGTTAGTGCGTTCCTTGTATGTACTTTAAAGACCTGATCGAGATCTGGTCTTTTATGGGCTCTATAGAGGCGTTAATTTGGTCGGATGTGCTTCGACTTCGCCATTTCCTGGAAGTAGTGTGTCCTTCTCTCGTGTCATGTTCTGTTATTTATTTTGTCATCAGTCTCTTCTTCAGTTATACTTTTTTCCATGACTTCGTGCAGTTTGGCTCTTGGATTCTCTCTTCCGGTATAGTAGCTCGATCTTCATCAATAAGGTACCCTTATTCGCTATAGGATGCTCTGCCATCAGCTTGGTCATGTTTTGTGGTGGTTTCGTTCTTCCTGTTCAAGGTAGGAAATTATTAGAGTTTTTATCTATTTGTGTTTTAGTCTTGTCCTTTCAAGATTTTTTTAGATTCCCTCTTTTAAGCATAGCTTCCGGGGAAGTTTTGTATTTCGCTGGCTCTTGTATCCGTACTTAGGATTTTATTTTGGTTTTAGTATAATACCGACGGAAAAAAAAATATTGATGAAGTAACCAAAAATCGTCATTTGAGATCCAAATCCACAGTTTAATATTTTATATTAGGAGTTGGTTAGAAAAGAGTGCTTGTGACACCTGCAACCAACAAAAGGAAAACTTAAATCGCAGGCCCCTCCAAATCTCGAAGACAGAGATAGCTTTAAGCATTCTGACAAAACTGTCTCTTTATTCCTCTCATACCTAAACGACGAACTCTACACATTCCCCGAGACATGTCCCTCCCTCTTTGAGATTCCCCCACTCTTCTTCTTCCTTCCTTCCCCTAGAACCCACAAGATGCATCGTTTCTCACCATGGCTTCCCTCACTCCCGGAGTTCTCTCCAATCTTCTTGATTCCGCCGCCGGAAACTCTGTTTCTTCGCCGCTCTTATCGTCCTCTCACCGTTCCCCGCTTCTCCAAGTCATCGAGATCGTCCCCTGTCTTTCCGACAACCAATGGCGTAGCGAACGATTCTTTGTCAAAGTCTCTGACTCTCTCCACGCCGCTTACGTCGCTGTTTCCGCCGGAGATGACGCTGATTTGATACGCTCCGACAAAATCCAGTTAGGTCAGTTTGTTTACATTTGCTTACACGTCGAGAAAGGATGTTCTGTTCCTGTGATCTGTGGATTGAAGCCAGTCCCGAATCGACGGATGTGCATTGGAAATCCTAGCGATCTTGTTTCTAGCGATTTGTTGCTTCCTTTTACTCAGCTCTCTGCTTCCCCAACAACGAGGAAGAAAAAGTATCATCTCGTTGATACGAGGAGATTGAGCTTAGATTCCTCGAGAAGGAGTTGTTGGGATCAGTCTCCTCCGGTGACTAGTCGCCGTGACGCTGCATTGCTTCTTTCATCCCCACGTCTCAAACCCAAATTGGTACCTCTTTCTCTTCTGAGTATCGCTCTGTTTGAGCGGTATTAGGGTTTCTTGTTATTTAAGTTGCCTACAATGGTTTGAGATTGATACATTTGAGTATACTAGTTTCTGTACACCTTAGGAACTAGTTGCTTCTTTTGGATAACGTAGCAATTTGATATTTACTTCACAGATCACACACTTGCAGTTGTTAAGATTTCTTGACTTCACAGATTTTGGATGTTCTCGCAGGTGTTGACTGATAAGAATCTGCTAAAGAATGAGTCACCATTAAAGCAATTTAACTGCGAAACCCCTGCCTTAAGAAAGAGAAAAGTGGTTATGCCTGCATCACCTATATCTATGGCTAATTCTCCAAAAGATGGTATCAAGTCACCTATATCAAAGCATCTTGACTGCAAAACTCCTGCTCTAAGAAACAGGAATGTGGTTAAGCCTGCATCACCTATATCCATGGCTAGTTCTCCAAAAGATGGTATCAAGTCACCTATATCAAAGCATCTGGACTGTGAAACCCCTGCTTTAAGAAACAGAAATGTGGTCAAGCCTGCATCACCTATATCCATGGCTAAATCTTCAAAAGTTGATAGCAAGTCTTCAAAGGCAGTGGCTCCTCCTGTTACGCTTTTTAAGTTGTCTTCGAATCACAGGACTTGGTCTAATCAGAGAATCTTATGGAGTGGACTTCCAAAACCCATTCAATTGCTCGGAAAGGTAACAGTGTATGACGCAATCTTCAAGTTCTAGCAACTATGAATTAGTAGTCATGTATTTCGACCTCTGTTTGCAGGAAGTTTCATCGCATCGACAAGTAGCAGTTTCGACTGCAGTAAGAGCACTAGAGGAAGCATCCGCCATGGAATCTGTTCTACTCAGTATGCAGTATGTTTTTCTCCATATAACCAGCTTCATTACATGGGTCTGTTTTTTCATAATTACTGGCATATATATATGTCTTCCTTCCTGCAGGGCCTTTGCCGAGTTGTGTGATTCTTACAAGAAGTTATCTGCGGGACAAGTAGTACGTCGGTTCTTGGATATTTACCACACTTCACAGAATACAGGCAAAGCAATCCATCTGTTACTGACTCAGAATCAAAACAATAGCTCATGTGGAATAACAGCTGACAAAAATGCAGCATCTTGGGTTCAAACTGCAGTAGTGACCGCTTTTCCTCAATTCAGCTTATTCAAAACGCGTGGAAGGCAAGACGATGGTGCTGATCATCACTACATTGTTCTACAAAACTCATCCGACAAACCGAATCCCAAGGAGACAACAAGTCCAAGAAACACAGGTGTTAAGGGCGTGAACCTGTCTCCAACGAAACATCGTCTTGTTTCAGACCTAAGTTTCTTAGAAAGTAGAAGTAGGTTGAAGGAGTCAGCAAGTTTGGTTGTGGAGCTAGTCCGAGTTTTGAGCGAATGGTTCTTAAAATACTTAGAGAACTTACTGAACAAAGGGTCCTTCCTGGTGAAGAACAAAGAAGCAAATGGAAAAGAGTCTCTCGTAGTCCACCTAAAAGTTGTAAACTGTTGGCTCAATGATGTGATCTCAAACAGATCGGAAACCAGTGAGAAAGTGGAAGATATAAGAAAGAAGCTGCAGCAGTTTCTACTTGGGCATATTGAATCTACCTTTGGAGAAACTTAGTAACTTAGGCCTTCTAGGAATTGTAATTCAGAAAACAATAACTCTCCGTTATGAGAGAACTTACAGTTTGATGAGTAATATTGACAATTCTTCCAAATTTTTACAAGAAAAAAGAAAGAAAGAAAAAAGCTTGTCATTTACGCATTCCGATATGATAATGATGTTCCTCTTCGTCATCCTTGTCCTCCGAGTCAGTACTGAAAAAAGGCTTTGCTTCATGAGCGGTCTTGGCCCTACCTTCAACAGAATTTCGATTATTATCTACATTGTTTCTGTTAGCTGCTGAGTATTGTTGGACCACAAGAACAGAAGCTTGCATGGTGAAGTTCGAAGAAGCTAATGTATCGCCGATAGTCCCTAGATCTGGAGTACTACTCCAATCAGTCAAACCTGCGGTCACAGGTGATTCTACTTGATACCCTCTTCCCACAATGTAAAGATCGTAAGAAATGTTATCTTCCATTTCTCTAATTGCTGCAATCGTTTCTTGGCCATCGTTAACCACTTTCTCTATGTAAGTCACCGACGAATGATCCATAGTCTTGAAGTTAAACTCGTAGATGCACTCATCGTCAACTTGTGTCTCCTTCTGATATTGAACCGCAGAACTTCCTGCCGAGACTAAAGCTTCCCGGCTTGGGACGAATCTCATGACTGTGAGTTTAATCATTGGTTGTCCAACCATCCTCCAAGCGTAAGCTAAAGCCTCCCGATCGTCCCGACCTCCAACAAATATCATTGCAATTTCTTTCTTTGTGCTTTCTCCTTGAAATGAAGAAGATTCTGACCGGGCAATTGTCATGCCACGGTCAACTAAAACCCCGACTGAGCAAGGCGCACAACTCAAAACGTTTTGGTTGATTTCAGCATGTGAAGCGTTTCCTTCGCCTAACCGACCGTCAGACGTCAAACTTTTATGGTAAGGCAATAAAATGAAACTCACTCGTTTGTCCTCAGCCAACGAACAAATATCTTCGTGCATTGTCGCGTAAGGTGACACTGCAGTGATGGTTTGAACCATAACTCCGTCGTTATCCACTTCCAACGCCTCGAAAGTCTCAGCGATCTGCTCAGATTCAGCTCTGACTCTGTCCGAAAAATTAGCTTTGGGTTTGGCCTCGTCGTTCATAATTAGCATTGAAGCTGTGGTACGACCGGTTAGCTCGACAAGGTGGATGGCAAAGACGCTTAGAGGAGATACCTTAGTCGCGTTAGAGATTTGTAATAGATTGGTAATGCCAGAGACATTAAGGAAGACATGAACACCGGTTAATACACGAAGCTCTGATTCTCCTTTGTGTTTTTGAAGGGTTCGGTTTTTATAGAAAACCAATTTTTTCTTTGGTTTGTAAAAAAATGTTAAAACTGGCTGCACTACCATGGACATCACTAGGAACGCCACCGTCATATGAGTGTACATTATAACGTCCAATGCCTGCATCAGAACAAACAATAGAAACTAGCATTGTTACAATTCCATTGTTATCAGAATTTGACAACATAACATAAAATTTATCAAATTCAACATATAGGCCTGGACATAATGCTCTACCTGGATCCCGAACCGAAATTGACCAAAAAAGGTTTAACCGAACCCGACAACATACTCGAATGGGTATTTGTAACGCGAAAAACCGAATCTAAACCGAAACCAGATCAAGAACCGATTGGTAATTAGATAATTTTTGGTTAACTTTAAACTTTTTTAGATTTATGTCTATTAAATTTTTACTAATTTTTAATTTTTATATATATTTATATAAAAATATCCAAATTCAATCTGAAATATATAAATATTCAAATGGGAACCAAAACCCAAAAAGATCTGACCCGAATCCGAACGGCCAGGTTACTAAACTAACGTACCTTGATGTCACGTCCTGCATTGAGTACGACTAATGCCAAAGTTCCTTTGGTGTTCATTAGTGCACCAAGGGCGAAACCATCACGCAAAGGCATACGCAAGAAGATGGAGCTAATAACAGTTGTCAAAATCTTCACAAGAAACACAGCAGAAATCACAAAGGCCATCACCCCAATGCTCGTGAACTTAAACATGTAACTAATATCGGCTCGTAAACCACAAATGACGTAGAAAAGAGGCATTAGTATTCCGGAGAGAAAATCGTGAAGCTTCTCTTCGATCATGGTACGAATGATGTGGTCGTGAGGAACAGAGAGACCAAACAAGAAAGCTCCAGTGACTGAGTGAACCCCACACGCGTCAGTGATTAAGCTGCAGAAAACAACTCCAGCGAGAGTGAACCAGACATGAGTGTCTCCAACGTGACCTCCTTTAACGGTGTTGGCAAAAGCCCAAGACATTCCAGGATTGAGAACAAAGTAGCAAAAACATACAAAAACTATGGTTGATACTAATGCGTATGGCATCATCTCGTTGGGTTCACCTGATTTGGCAAAACCTGCTAGTCCACAAACAAGGAGAATCCAAGTACCTAAATCTGTAATAATGGATGCACACATTGCGGTACGTCCCATATCCGAACGCAAAAGCTTAAGATCCGCAAGGATCCTAGCAAGATCCGGGAAATTCGTACAAGCACACGCAACCGACCAGAAGAGACCACCTGCGAGGATCTTGTCGGGGTCTCCGTTACCGGGAAGGTAGTAAAAAGCAGCACTGACTGGTAAACTTATAAGGAGTCCAATGATGGCTATGATCACTGGTTTGCGATCTTTGAATTTGATCATCCTTAAGTCCATACCGAGACCGAGAAGGAATATGTTGTAAATGAGAGCTAAGTTTGCGAATGTCTCGAGAACCATTGTGAATCTATAAGGAAACACGTATTTTTGAATATAGTCGTTTTTGCCGAGCACACTCGGGCTAAACACTAATCCGCACTGCAAACAAATTATATTAGCAAAAAACAAATCATTAGACTATTTTCTCATTTTCTTACTAAAAATTAAGTACGAGATTAATTTGAATGGGACTATTTTAAAATAAAATAAAAAAATTATAAACAATGGGTTTTGAGCCAAAAATAACATTTCATCTAGTCATTTTATATTCCATCTCTAAAAGATATAAATCAACCATACAAATTAAAAATAATACGTAATATAGTAACAATTGAGGTTCTTTTCGATTTATGAGATTGACTTATATATATTTTTTTTTGAGATGGAAACTAGAGTTGTAAATAGTTCTAAATAATATGTAAACATATTTAGGACTTTTCATTTCCCCATTTAATAGAATCATCATTTTGAAAACACAAAACAAAAACAGAAATTTTTCGTTAAAAAATGGATATTTGGTTTTCTGCTAAACATTATCGTTTTCAGAACAAATCTCAAAGCAAACTTTACATCTATAATGTCACATTATAAAACGCAAACAAAAATTTTATCTTCCATGATAAAATAGTAATAAAGATTGAAAACTCACAAGGACTTGAGCGACGAAAGGAGGAAGTTTAAGAGGTCGAATAAAAGTATAGAACAAGCGGTAGGTAAGATTAGCGACAAATATCTGCGTAATGAAGAAAGGCATTGCGGCTGCGAGGGTGCTTCCACTTTCCCAACCCTTATGATCTCCTGTTCTCTCCATATCCGTATGGTTATAACATATGATAGTCCCGTACCGAGACCTACTAATTTCATTGAATGAAGGTCCTGATCCTGCAAGAGGACCAGAAACTTCTGGGACACCGGCCATTGCTTGGGAAATTTTTCTTGATTTTTTCGATCTTGTTTAAATTTCCCAATGTTTTGGCCTTCCCCCTCTCCCCACACACAATGTTGTGAATTCTTCATATGTTGTTTGAATTTATTGTATTAATAGGTGAGAGTTGGAATCTGTTTTTTTTTTTTTTTCTTTCTTTTCTTGTCATTGCTAATTATAGATTCTTTATGTTTTGATGTCAAAGAAGAACTACTAGTCATTTTAGCAGTTTTTTTTTGGAATGAAAGTAGTCAAATTTTGTTAGTTTTCTTTTTTTTGGATTGTCATACTACCGTTGTTTATGAAACTAAATTTTGATGTTTTCCTTGTTATTAGATAGAACGATTACATGAATATCAGTGTTTTTCATAATGTATGTTTTGATGATATATATGATTTGTTGAGATATTTTATTAACTTAAATTATGGAAAAGGATAAAACACAGGGTTGCACATGTAATCATTATGTTGTTGGATCGAGGAAAATTAGACAGATAATGATGACTAATTAAAAACTTTAGACCATAAAGAAAACAAAAAATAAGAAAGAAAGAAAATCAAAGTCTAGTTGGAAAAGTTGATCCAAATGCCCCAGCTTCGGACACCGGCCTCAGCCGACAGCTGTCACGGGAGATTCTCCACCGGCCATTGCCTTTACACACACAATAGAAAACTAAATCAAAAATGAAAATTTAGAATATCAATAAGTATTGACAAGCTTACACTTTTATGGTGATGACTTCAAACTTAAGCACCATGATAACAAGTCCTTTGCGGCTTTGCCTCTGCAAGAGATGGAACCAAACGTAAAGGGCCTTATTGTCTTTTACCGAAAAGGAAGAAAGACATTCACTTTCACAGCTAAACAGTACCTGGCCATGGACCATGGTCGATCGGGAAAAAAGTTGGTGCAGATGCAATATCAAAATGTAAAGCCGACAACTTTATTGTTCTAAAAGCAATGATTTCCCATTTAGTTTAACCTAGGAGGACCCCATTCGTGCTCAAAAGGATGTAGCATAAAGCTTTCAAAAGCATAAAAATATGGAAGAGCGACCTTACACCAAACAGTGTCAGATCAAATGCTCCAGAAGTTGGATTTGCCGCCATTGCTGCATCTTAAACTATAGAATCTGTAACAACAGTCAAAACACTTGGTGGAGCCGAGAGGTGAGGGAATGGTCATTTTATAAAGCTAAAGTCTCCTACATGTTCTTGGATTCAGAGTCGCCTTTTCTTTTCTTGTTTTTGATTCATCTCTCTCTTTCTCTCTCCTTTAAAGAGCTCAATTTTCTCTTTCTTACTACCTTTCTCTTTTGATATCTCTCTGTGAATTCTTCAAGTGATACAGATTCTCAGGACAAGAGCTTGCTGAAGCATAAGTTATGGTAAGCCCTTCATTGAACCTTTGTTACATATCTGTTCTTCTGAATGTTACTTCTGAAAAGCTCGCTTTGATAAATAATGTTAGGGAACTCCTGTAAATATCACGCTTGGATCACATGTATGGGTCGAGGATCCAGAACAAGCATGGATTAATGGGGAAGTGATAGAAATCCAAGGCACCAATGCCACAGTACTCACTGCAGATGAAAAAACAGTGAGAAACTACTTTTGACTTAATATAAAACCACACAGAATGGGAAATGTTTGATCTATTTGCTATGGACCTCTACTCACAGGTTTTGTTATTAAGAATTTTAAGTATAGATTTAATTTGGCAGATCGTTGCCAGTATTTCTAGTATGTATCCAAAGGATACTGAGGCGCCGCCTGCAGGAGTTGACGACATGACTAAACTGGCTTACCTCCATGAGCCAGGGGTCCTCCACAATCTCGCTTGCCGGTTTGCTTTAAACGAGATATATGTCAGTAAATAAGACGTATATACGAAACATTCTATTGATCAAAACCTTTTAAAAACGAGGTTGAGATTATCTAATTGTATGGCTCTTTTGGCTAGAGCAGACTTATACCGGAAACATCTTGATTGCGGTAAATCCATTCCAAAGACTTCCACATTTGTATAGCGTCCATATGATGGAGCAATATAAAGGAGCAACATTTGGAGAGCTAAGTCCGCATCTGTTTGCTGTTGCAGACACAAGTTACAGGTAGAACCCTGAGTAAGATGCTTGTAAGCAGTCAGTGTAAAGAACTTTGCTCACCAAACAATTTCGGTATATACCAGGGCAATGATAAATGAGGCAAGAAGCCAGTCTATTTTGGTAAGTGGGGAGAGCGGAGCTGGAAAAACAGAGACAACTAAAATGCTCATGAGATATCTTGCATTCATGGGAGGCAGATCAGACACTGAGGGGAGAAGCGTTGAACAACAAGTTTTAGAGGTGAGTTACTTGCTTTGATTTTATCTGAGTCGAAACAATTGTTTCCACCATTCTTTAAACTGTTCTGTTTCCAGTCTAATCCGGTGTTGGAAGCTTTTGGAAATGCAAAAACTGTGAAAAACAACAATTCAAGGTGGTGTATATGAACCACTTCCTTTGGACATATATTTCTTTTTTCCTGCTCGCATCTTTTGTCTTGACTTCTTTGTGATTCTCTGGGTTTTTCAACAGTCGGTTTGGAAAATTTGTTGAGATTCAATTTGACAAGCGTGGAAAAATATCCGGAGCTGCGATCCGTACTTATCTTCTCGAAAGGTCACGTGTTTGCCAAGTCTCAGACCCTGAGAGGAACTATCATTGCTTCTACATGCTCTGTGCAGCACCACCTGAGGTAAGTCTTCTGTACCAATCCAGAATTCAATACAGCTGGAAAAATCATTGATACAGCAATTGTAACAGTATGTTTGAAAGTTCAGGAAGTTAAGAAATTCAAGCTAGGGGATCCGAGGACATTCCACTATCTAAACCAGACCAACTGCTATGAGGTTTCCAATGTGGATGATGCAAGAGAGTATATGGAGACCAGAAATGCCATGGATATTGTGGGTATTGGACAAGAGGAACAGGTTTGTCTCATGACTCTCATTGTAAGGATACACATGATTATAGAAGAGAAACTTCAAATGCTGACCAGACACTTCATCTTTAGGATGCCATATTCCGCGTAGTAGCTGCAATCCTCCATCTTGGAAATGTCAATTTTATCAAAGGAGAAGAAGCTGATTCTTCGAAACTCAAGGATGATAAATCACGATATCATCTTCAAACAGCAGCAGAATTACTCATGTATCTTCGTCTAGCAATCATTACCATTGAACCTCTAAAATTCTGCACCAGTTCTAAAGGCAATGCTGAAAACCTTTCAATCATTCACTTGACGTAGGTGCAATGAGAAGATGATGGAAGATTCACTCTGCAAGCGTGTAATTGTGACTCCGGATGGTAACATTACAAAGCCGCTTGACCCAGAATCGGCAGCCTTAAACCGTGATGCTTTAGCCAAGACAGTATACTCCAGGCTCTTTGACTGGTGAGTAAACCAACCCTCAAAAAAATGGATATTTTGACAATCAATAGGCACAAGTAAACACTTCACAGTTTGAGCAATTTCCTTCAGTGACTTGTGCACAACTTAATAATGGCAGGATTGTGGATAAGATCAATAGTTCAATAGGTCAAGACCCAAATGCTACAAGCTTGATTGGAGTCCTTGACATTTATGGTTTTGAAAGCTTCAAGATCAACAGGTGAACCTAAAAGAAAGTGTAAACATGAATGATGGGTACACATACAACTTAAGATGTTGACAAAAATTGTTTGATAGTTTTGAGCAGCTATGCATCAATCTTACAAATGAGAAGTTGCAACAACATTTCAATCAGGTAGGAAAAAAATCACCATAAGCAGTTCACATTGCAAAAAACTTTTACATGGTACACTTTTCTCTGCAGCATGTGTTTAAGATGGAGCAAGAGGATTACACAAGGGAGGAAATAGACTGGAGCTATGTTGAATTTGTTGATAACCAGGATGTCTTAGATCTTATTGAGAAGGTATAAACTATCCAAGTAACATCATAAATTGGATGAAATTGGCTCCACAACTTGTACAAGCATATAAAATGATCATCTACTTTCTTTGCAGAAACCAGGAGGCATAATTGCCCTACTTGATGAAGCATGGTATGTGTAATCCTACATTTTTCACAACATCAATCCATAATAACAGCTAAAACTGGCTCCTCTCGGTATACTTACAAGGTTCATCCTTGCAGCATGTTTCCTAAGTCGACTCATGAGACGTTTGCACAAAAGATGTATCAAACATATAAAGGACACAAGCGTTTCAGTAAACCTAAGCTTGCCCGAACAGCCTTTACTGTCAACCACTATGCAGGAGATGTGAGACAATTACAGTCTTGGACGCTAAGCTAAAGAAAATGCACTAGCTAGTTACTGAACCTGCATTTTTTGTTTGTTTTCAGGTTACGTATTCAGCAGAGCAATTTCTTGACAAGAACAAGGATTATGTTGTGGCAGAACATCAAGCTTTACTAGATGCATCTAAGTGCTCTTTTGTCGCCAATTTGTTTCCACCACTTCCAGAGGACGCATCAAAGCAGTCCAAATTTTCATCAATTGGGACTCGTTTCAAGGTAAGTTGATAGTAATTAGTAATTACTATCATTTGCATATTTCTCAAGATCTTGACTCCTTACTTAAACTACCCTCAGCAACAACTCCAATCTCTAATGGAGACACTGAACACCACAGAGCCCCATTATATTAGATGTGTGAAGCCAAATGCAGTTCTAAAGCCCGGGATATTTGAGAATGACAACGTCTTAAACCAACTAAGATGCGGAGTAAGCCTAAAGCCTCAGGTTTTGCTATTTGAACAGCTTCATGTTATCCCATAGAAAATTTTCTTATAGAAGATTTGAATAAGTTAACAGGGTGTACTGGAAGCTATAAGGATCAGTTGTGCTGGTTATCCAACAAAACGCGCTTTCGATGAATTCCTTGATCGTTTTGTTATGCTAGCAACAGACGTTCCAGAGGGGTACAAATACTCAATAACTAAAATACACTTATCAGTTTGATCCTATTATCCCTTGATCCAATCAACACTGAGAAAAAATTTGCATTATTTATTGACAGATCTGACGAAAAGTCTGCCTGTGCTTCAATTTGCGACAAGATGGGTCTAAAAGGCTATCAGGTATGTCAAGCTCAGGGAACAGGCATGTCAAATATGAGCATATCAAAGAAACGCATTTGCTAACAGCTCAGTCGAACCTTGCATACTGATTACTCAACTTCAGATAGGGAAAACAAAAATATTTCTTAGAGCCGGACAGATGGCTGAACTAGATGCAAGAAGAACTGAGGTTTTGGCCGGAGCCACTAAACGCATTCAAAGACAGATCAGGACTTATTTGACACGAAAAGAGTTCCTTGGACAGAAAAGGGCTACAATTTATGTGCAAAAACTTTGGAGAGGTTATATTCTATTCTATAATGTCACAGGACACAGTGTTCTTCACATTAACTGTGTGTCATGTGTGTTTCTTACATAGCACAACTTGCCCGCAAGTTATATCAAAATATGAGAAGGGAAGCTGCTTCGAATTGTATCCAAAAGAACATTCGTGCTCACAGAGCAAGGAAATGCTACACCAAGCTTCAGGCATCAACAACAGTTATTCAGACCGGTTTACGGGCTATGACTGCTCGAAACGAACATCGACACAGAAGAAGAACAAAAGCAGCAATTATAATCCAGGTACTAGATTTCGAATATCTTTCTTCACACTTCTTAGTTCTCTATCAATATATCAGAAATTTCTGGATTGGTCTTCTATTATGTTAGGCTAATTTACTCTTAAGGATAGGTAATAAATAACCAATACCTCTAACCAATCTTATAGGAATTTAAAAAATTTGAATTATGCTTCACCCATAAGAGATAAAGATGTTATTACGAAAATTTTACGCGCTCCAAGATGCTTGACGAATCAGATGTCAAGATATATGATTATTCTTAATGGTATATATTCTTACAGAGGGAATGGAGAAGACACCAAGCTCATGAAGCTTATAAGCAGCATAAAAAAGCAACATTAGCATTACAATGTCTGTGGAGAGCTAAAGTAGCTAGGAAAGAGCTCAAAAAGCTCAGAATGGTAAGTTCACTGTTAAAAGGGTACATTGAGTGATTAATCTCATACGAATGAAATTACTGTGTCATACTACGCTGGCAATGAGATTTCACAATGCTTCAGTCTAAATTACTAACAATAAAATCTTCCCAACAAAGGCTGCAAGAGACGCTGGAGCACTCAAGGAAGCCAAGGACAAGTTAGAAAAACGTGTGGAAGAGCTAACATGGCGTCTCGAATTAGAAAAGCATCAAAAGGTATTTGTCAATGAAATTTAAATCAAAGACTAGAGTTCTTTGTTCCGCTATCTAGTTGTCCTAGGATAAAAGTGTTTTTCTCCATATAACTGAAGTTAAAAGTTTCAAAATGCCCGTGGTGAATTGTGCCATCTAGGTTGATCTCGAAGAAGCCAAAGCACAAGAAATTGCCAACCTACATAATACTATTACCGAATTGCAAGCGAAGCTAGATGAAGCCCACACTGCAATCATAAAAGAGAAAGAAGCAGCAAAACTAGCCATTGAACAAGCTCCACCAGTAATCAAAGAGGTTCCAGTTGTAGATAACACTCAACTGGAGTTACTGAACAGTCAAAACAGCGAGCTAGAGGTATATTTTGAGCTACAAGGTTCACCAACTAGCATATATCTTTCCTAATCCAATATCTTCAAAACACAGCTTGAGGTAGAGCAATTAAAAGGAAAAATTGAGGAGTTTGAAGCAATATGTTCTGCACTTGAGAAAGATAGCAAGGCAAATCTAACTGAAGCAGAAGATGCAAAAGCAAAGGCCATCCAGTTACAAGAGATCATCGAAAGGTATGGATTAAATTGCTTCCTTATGACACTGAACACGTATTTCTGATTATACTCAGGCTTCAAAAGTAATGTTTGTATATTCCAGATTACATGTGAACCTGTCAAACCTTGAATCCGAGAACCAGGTCTTGCGCCAGCAGGCTTTGGACACTTCAGCAAGTGCTGAAGAAGCCGCAGAGTTAAACAGGTTCATTCTCAGCTTAGTTCATTCCCTTTCGTCTCTCAAGCACACATGCGTGGATTTGAAAAGTTTCAGTTGAAACCCTCTTATCAGCCTGAAGGATAGGGTTGCGATTCTAGAGTCAGAAAATGGATCTCTTCGAAGACAGACAGCTGCGTTAGAAAAGACAGAGCATTCTAAAGAAGTATTTGCATCCGGAAAGGTGCAAAACTTCTGTCAGAAAATGGTATTTTTGGTATAAAAAAACATGTATAACATTGACAATAATGTACTATAACGTTGCAGGATCTTGAAAATGGACATCAACCAAAAGAAATTCAGAAAACGAAGGTACTCATTGTGGTAGGCCCAGTTAAAACATAGTACTCTACGTTCCTCATTCCATGTTTATTGTTTCAGGAGCCAAAAAATCCAATCACCGTGTTAGTAAAACAAGGATCTCTAACAGACAGGCAACAGGTACATTTAAAACTTGTTTTACTACAGAGCCCTAAGTTGATGATAACCAACAAAAGCAAGCAAAAGATAATTTTACATCTGTTTCGGTATGGAAAAATTGAGAATGACTATTATTGAACAGGAGAGCCATGATGTGCTGATGAAATGCCTCACCGATGAGAGAAAGTTTGATAATGACAGATCTGTGGCAGCCTGGACAGTTTACAAGGCACTACTTCAATGGAGATCATTTGAAGCAGAGAAAACAAATATATTTGATAGAATTGTTCATATAATTCGATCATCCATTGAGGTAATAAACTAGAGACAATGACTACAGATGCAGAATCCTCTGAAAGCAAGTTAATATTACTTTTGGTACAGAAGAGCCAAGATGACACAAAGGAACTAACCTATTGGCTAACAACAAGCTCTACCCTCTTATATCTTCTACAATCTACACTCAAGTTCAGCAGTACAAATAATGCAGCTTTAAGACGTAACAGATCATCCCACCCTACACTATTTGGGCGATTGGTCCAAGTAAGCTTTGTAAAAGTGAACTTCCAATTAATCTAATTTGTAAGAGCCTTAGTAATTGTTGGTAAAAACATTGTAGGGTATGCAACCATCTTCAGTGGGCTTGGAAACATCCAGTGGCTACAGTGGGATGGTTGGAATATCAAATGACCAACAGATAGTCGAAGCTAAATACCCCGCTTTACTATTCAAGCAACATTTAGCAGCATACGTTGAGAAAATATATGGAATGATCAGAGCTAACTTAATTAAAGAGATAAACCCATTACTAAATCTTTGTATCCATGTGAGTGCATCATTCATCAAGTTATGATGGAACTTTACTAACTTTGTCTGTCAACAATGTGTTATAATGTGAGATGTAACAGGCACCAAGACCAACAAGAGCCAGAGCCTTGCGAGATGTGACTAAAAGCATTCACTCGAAAACAAGTGCCAAGCAACAGGCATCATACGTACAATGGCAGAACATTATCATCAAGCTAGAACATACCTTGACCTTTATGGCAGAGAACCATGTCAGAGAATGCACTTTTGAATATTCTCATCTTAAGCTGAATACTCATCAATCTTTTCCCATTTCTTAACGAAATCTTAATAATCTCCAGGTCCCATCTATGATCACAAGAAAACTCTTCCATCAGGTTTTCTCGTACATCAATGTACAGCTCTTTAACAGGTACAGAAATTATACTGCATTGGACACAAGTAGCTACATTTGTAATTACGAGGTAGCTTGACTTATAAAGTTTCTCTTGACAGTTTGTTGCTTCGGCGAGAGTGCTGCTCGTTTAGCAACGGAGAATATCTGAAAACAGGGTTGCATGAATTAGAGCAGTGGTGTCTGAAAGCAGAGGACGAAGTAGGCTATATATAGCATTATTAACCATATAATGCAAAGAGAAAAAACAAGACGGAATGATTAACTTACATAATTCGTTTTTTGTTGTCCAAAAGGCAGCACGATCGCCATGGGATGCACTTCAACACATAAGGCAAGCAGTGAAGTTTCTGGTACAACTTCGAACTTTATCTATCGGTGAATGAAAATACATAACTGGTGAAAAATTCAGCATTTGATGATATATACTATCACTCTACAGGTCTTGCATCAAAAGACGCAGAAAACATTGGACGAGATCAATAAAGAGATATGCCCGGTATAGACCTAAACAAAACTTTATGCAAAGCATTTAAAAGGATCATATTCTGGCACAATTACGACAAAGATTATTCACTCTCCCTAACTAGCAAAAGTAATTATGAACAAAGTATTTGAAGAACTCAAACTAGCAAAAATGACAAGACGTCATGATTCTGGAAACTAACTGCACTTTTGTAATAGGACTCTTTTCCTGATTTATTACAATTCTGATTTTTTTTCTTCTCAGGTTCTAAGCATTCCACAAGTATATCGAATCGCCACTATGTTTTGGGACGATAAATATGGAACTCAAGTACTCTCCCCTGAGGTAAAACAATATATCAACCAAACCAACTTCAAAATTTCTGAACCAAAAATCATAGAACAAACCTAACAAAAACACTAATACCCTAAAAACAACTGTTAGCCAAATGAAAACAACCACCTGTTATGAACTAAAACTGAACTCCTGTTTTGTGCTGATAATAGGTGATCAATCAGATGAGAAAACTAATGGCGGAAGATTCAGTCAACATGTCTTACCCATCATTCTTACTAGACGTCGATTCAAAGTAAGCAACAAATTTTTCTCGATTTCTTCACTATTACTCTCCCTAAATTTGTCTCTCGAATCTTTCAGCATTCCTTTCTCTGTGGAAGATGTTTCGCAATCCTTCCACGGCAACAACATTAGCCTCTCCGAGGTCGATCCACCGCCACTTCTCCGCCAGCGATCTGATTTCCATTTCTTGATCCAGACATTGCCTGAGTAAAGAAGATCATCAAGAGGCAGACAATGCTCTTTTGTCGTTAGGTTCCAATGCTCTAAGCCATAAAGTTTTAAGTTTTGCATATATTCCCTAAAAGAAGGGAAAGTCTTTTTCCATTTTCTTTCCATTTTTTTCATTTTATAAGAAGCAAGAAAGCTTCTCATCATTTTATAAAAAAATAAAAAATTAATTTTTGGTTTGGGGTTTTTTTGTTTGATTCTTTACATTTCTATTGTGTATAAAGAGACAGAGTGGAGATTAATATAATGCATGGTGTAATTCTTGTAGTTTTATTTGTCAATTAATACATGATATACTGAATTGTTATATATGTTAATGAGATTGGGTTTGTAACATTTTCATTTAATATTTTTGTCTTTAAATGTTTTTGGATGCTGAAATTTCAGGTTTGTATACTTTCCCTATTATCCAAATGTTAATCAAAATCAACCCAAAAGCAATAGTTGAGGGACTATAAAGATACATGGAAACACAGTGAGCATGTTCTATAAATATAGCTAATTTTGAGGGATCACTAGGATAACTGATAATTTTTTGGGTGAAAGATACTGCGTCAGTACTTTGGTTAGTTGGTTTGAAAGTAAACTCACCAAAGGATGAGAGGTTCTAGCTAAAACCCACTCTTCGTTAAAATCACCGCACAACATAAAGCCAGAAAAAAAATTTCCGACAGAAGAAGATGGAATGTGTAGTTCCACTACGGCGGTGCTTCTGTCTCAATCCGCCGGACATTCACCGCCGCGTCGTCAACCACAGCCGCCGCAATCTCCATTTCTCATTCTCATCTTCTTCCTTCGCAGCAGGTCGCAATTCATTTCCTTCTCTCTTCTTTGTTGCTTAATTAACCCAGCTTTATAGCCGTACTCGCTCTTTGGTCAATTTCCAGGGATTTGGCCTCTCGCTGATAAGAAGAGTCGATTTCTTGCTCCACTCGCGAAGAGGAACTCCCTCAAGCACCTTACTCTTTCCGTGGTTAGTTCTGGGAAATTTAGCTATAATATTTCGTAGACATTTCGAATTTTCAAATGATTTTGTTGAAATAAGGTCTCTCAGCGTTCCACTAACTTGGATGATATTTGTTGATTTGGTTTTTAATTGTATGCGACCCCATGGTGTGTTTGGTTCTAGATAAGGTTGCACAAACAAATTTGTTATTGTTTTGATGTCTTTTTCAGAACTCTTCTTTGATACGTAACTCGGAGGAAGAACTGGAAGAAGAGGATGGGGACTGGGAGTCAGAATTTCTTGGAGAGATTGATCCGTTGGAAATTCAGCCTCCAAAGAAGAGAAAAAAGGAGAAAAAGTCGAAAGTGCTTGATGACACTGAAGGCATGGATTGGTGTGTAAGGGCAAGGAAAATTGCACTTAAATCGATTGAGGCCAGAGGGTTGTCTTCTAGAATGGCGGAGGTGACGCCCCTTAAGAAGAAAAAGAAAAAGAACAAAAATGTGATTGGAAAGAAAGAAAAGGTCAAAAATAAAAGTATTCCTGAAGATGATTTTGATACAGATGAAGAAGATTTGGACTTTGAAGATGGATCGGTAGATAAGATGGGAGAACTGCAGAAGAGAATTAGCTCTTTAGCTGGTGGAATGTTTGAGGAAAAGAAGGAGAAGATGAAAGAGCAATTAGCTCAGAGGCTATCCCAATTTTCAGGACCTTCTGATCGTATGAAGGAAATCAACCTGAACAAAGCTATAATCGAAGCACAAACTGCTGAAGAGGTACTGGAAGTAACAGCTGAGACAATCATGGCTGTTGCCAAAGGTTTAAGTCCATCGCCATTATCTCCCTTAAACATTGCTACTGCACTCCACCGAATGGCCAAGAATATGGAGAAAGTTTCAATGATGAGAACTCGTAGGCTTGCATTTGCTCGGCAAAGAGAGATGTCAATGCTTGTTGCTCTTGCAATGACATGTCTACCAGACTGTTCAGCTCAAGGCATCTCAAATATTTCTTGGGCATTATCCAAAATCGGGGGTGAATTGCTTTATTTGACAGAGATGGATAGAGTAGCAGAAGTTGCCATGTCGAAAGTTGGGGAGTTCAATTCTCAGAATGTTGCTAATATTGCTGGGGCGTTTGCTTCCATGCGGCATTCTGCTCCAGAACTATTTGCTGAGTTGTCAAAGAGAGCGTCTACTATTATCATCACCTTTAAAGGCCAAGAAGTTGCTCAACTACTGTGGTCATTTGCCTCGCTTTATGAGCCAGCTGATCCTTTGCTTGAATCTTTGGATAGTGCTTTCAAAGGCAGTGACCAGGTCAAATGCTACTTAACAAAAGACATAGCAAATAATGATGAATTAGCAGATGTTAAGGAAAGCGATGGTCCTTCAGGATCTCCAGAACTTAGCTTTAACAGGGACCAGCTTGGAAACGTAGCGTGGTCTTACGCTGTTCTTGGGCAAATAGAGCGACCATTCTTTGCCAATATATGGAATACTTTAACCGCCTTGGAGGAGCAAAGGCTTTCAGAACAGTATAGGGAAGATGTCATGTTTGCTTCTCAGGTGTATCTTGTGAATCAGTGCTTGAAGCTTGAGTACCCCCACCTTCAGTTGTCACTTTGCCATGGACTCGAAGAAAAGATAACTCGTGCAGGAAAAACCAAAAGGTTCAATCAGATAATTACCTCATCTTTTCAGAAAGAAGTTGGACGCCTTCTAATCAGTACAGGGGCTGATTGGGCTAAAGAATACGATGTTGATGGCTACACTGTGGATGTTGCTCTGGTTGATAAGAAAGTTGCTTTAGAAATCGATGGGCCAACTCATTTCTCTAGAAACTCTGGTAGGTGCCATATCTCTATATATATATTTATCTTGGTGTCTAGTGGAGCCAACACAAAATGGTCATATTAACTTTTGCGTCTTTGCAGGATCACCGTTAGGGCATACAATGCTAAAACGGCGATGTGTTGCTGCTGCTGGATGGAAGGTGGTATCCTTGTCTCATCAAGAGGTAGGTTTAAAACGTTAGATCTTTTAATTAAAAATGAGTTACGAGGATGATGATATGAAATCAAGTAGACCTTGTTCTCCATATTTATAAAAGCTCACATGCTCGTACGCGATAATGTGTTGCCCAGCTCAATCATGAGTATTCACGTCACAACATGTGTTGACTTTGTTTTCATTGTTTTTAGTGGGAAGAACATGAAGGCAGCCATGAACAGCTAGAATATTTGAGAGAGATTCTTAACGGCTGCATATAGAGAAGACAGTTACTAAACACGAAGGCATTGTCATTTAAAGGTCGTTAGTTGAGTTTTTTTTTTCCTTTATGTATATATAGCCAAGATTATTTTATTAGATTGATGATTTTTGTTTAGAACAATAAAACATAATTAAAATCCATTTGAGTTGTATATCACATGCTTCAATAGTGTTCATAGTTATTTCTCATGCAACAGGAAATCTAGAAAACATACATAAAAGCAACAATACATATTGAAATTCACTAGTGCTTGATCTGGGACAACATGGTCTTGATATCTTTGCTGCTCGGCCTTTGTTTTGGATCATCCAGAGTACAGTAACAAGCGATTTTCAGAACCAGAAGTATCTGTTCATCAAATCCTTGGTCCAACAACTTCGGATCAATAGCAAGGCTTGGATTCTCTGATGTTATTACATTCCTCATCCACTTTATCAGACTCATCTCGTCAGTATGCTGAAAGAACTCATCTGAAGGAGGCTTCCCAATCACCAGAACTCCAAGAATCACTCCAAAACTATAGATATCACATTTATCTGTGAACTTGAGAGTTTGATGATATTCTGGTGCTATATATCCTACAGTACCTGCAACACTCGAGATTGTAAGATGTGTGGCCGCATCAGGCATTGACTTTGCGAGCCCGAAATCTGCAATTCTGGCTTCCATGTCATCATCAAGAAGAACATTTGCTGGCTTTAAGTCTCTGTGAATGATTCTTGGCCTATGATATATGTGAAGGTACTCAAGCCCTGCGGCTATACCTATAGCAATCTTGTGCCTTGCTGGCCACATTAGCTCTTTGTTTCCAGCTGACACATCGGTCAGTATATCTTGCAAACTCCCGTTCTTCATGAACTCGTAAACGAGGTAGTGGCACTCAGGTCTTGACACGTGTGCCAACAATGGGAGAAGATTCCGGTGCCGGATTTGGCCCACTGTGGCGATCTCTGATCTAATCTGCCTCATTTTTCTATTCAGAAACTTGGTATCTTCATCTGCAAGTTCGTTGGCGTCTTTAGGTGGTTGGATCACTTTCTTCACAGCAATGATCTTCCCGTTGCTATTAGGTAATTCCGCTTTGAAAACTTCTCCACAACCTCCTTTTCCGATGATCTCCAGAGAAGCTACCGCTGCTTCGTCCTCCAAGAAAGCTAAATCTTCAGCTCTCTTGATCAGTGGACTGAATATGGAAGGACCTGTTGGTTTTCCTGAGCCTTTAATTGCTGCAATAATCAATTTGAACATCACCGAGAAGACAAACCCAGAGATTGTTCCGCCTATGCCTCCAACGACGAATCCTAAGATCCATGCTGCTACTTTCTTCCTCTTGTTCTTCTTCTTCTTTTTCTTCTTCTCTTGTTTTTGAGCTTCCCCTGTAGCTTTTGATGTAGTGTTGTGTGATTTCTTCGTGGAATTTGAAGATGGAGTTTCGGCAAGAATGTGTCTCGTTTGGTGCGGATATGTGTGGAGCTTGGTTTTGCTCATAACCGGGACTGGACCTTCCAAATACCGGTTTCCGGAGAAATCAAAGAACCGGAGATTTTGAAACGATGCAACTGGTTCACGTATTTTACCGGAGAAGTGATTGTTTGCGACGGAGAGTTTCTCCAGATTGCGTAGATTCTTCAGGAAATTCAAATTCCCAGAGAACTTGTTCGATGAAAGATCAAGAACTCGAAGTCGGCTCAAACTCGAAAAGTTTCCCGGAATCTGACCGGAAAATCTGTTCTTCTTAAGGTCAAGAACTTCGAGTTGCTTACAGTTCAAGATATCCACCGGAACACCATTGACCAACTGATTATTAGACAAAGTAAGTTCCTTGAGCTCAGACAACATCCCGATCACCGGCGAGATAGACCCGGTCAAGCTCCTGGACCGGTAGACAAGCCTCGTGACACGGAGAAAGGAAAATTCTCCGGTGGTGGCAGAACGTCGTCTCTCGCAAGAAACTCCTCTCTGACCACAAGGGTTGACTTCACTGGACGAATAATGTTGACCGTTGACTCCGAGCTCGGTTTCGAGAATTTGAAGAGCTTTGAGATCTGAAGGATCGATATCGAGCCATTCAATGGAGGAGACGAGTGAAGAGAGAAGAAGAAAAGAGAGAAGGAAGAGAAGTAGAGGCCGGAGAAAAAGATCGGCGTTTCCCGTGGGAACAGCCATCTTAATTAAGTTAAGAGTTTCTACTTGTGGATAGATTGGTGTTGTCGGACTCTTCTACTCTGGTTTGTTTATTTATGGTCAGCAACTGATAGTAGTCTATGGAAAATTCTT
The DNA here is from genome assembly GCA_900406405.1 of Lepidium africanum. Classification (NCBI taxonomy): domain Eukaryota; kingdom Viridiplantae; phylum Streptophyta; class Magnoliopsida; order Brassicales; family Brassicaceae; genus Lepidium; species Lepidium africanum. Next base: position 1,933 of record OVAX01001642.1, on the reverse strand, counting down.
TGACGTGTTCCACGGTTTTTTCCTAAATTGTTTTATCTTTTTTTTGGTCGGGAAAATGATTTATCTTAATATACATAATATATTCACAAGTTAATCTTTTTTTTCCCCCTTTTTTTGGTCGGAAGTTAATCTTTTTATTATTATTCAACATAAAACACCTAAATCTATATTCATTAGAACTTGCAAAGACTTTGTAAAAAAAATACGAAAAAGATTTTCGACAAAAAAAATCCCTCAACTCATTATTTTTTTCAATTTTATCTTTCTCCCAAAAATACAAGTCAAATCCAAAATGATACCCAATATAATTCTTTCACCACAATTCAGTTTTTTTTTTTCAACTTAACTCATAAATGTTGGAGGTGGATCCGAGATCATATTTCAGTCCACAGAAAACAATAGGTCCAACATGCTAAATGTTCAACTCGAAAATAATATCGAAGTGTCAACTCGGATATTCTAATCAACTCTGAAGAATTCCTTCTCGGAAGCATACTAATGCTTGAAGGAAGTCGGACAACACATCATCAAACGAATAAATGGAAATTTTCCTATTCCGACAAGGTTTCCGAAAATCTAGCTGGAATCTTCCATATAAGATCAAATCCTGCAAATTGTATATTTTCTTTTATTCAATCTACTTTGTAACCGCCTCTATGTTCTATAAATAGAGGAGCGGATCCTCCAAAAAGTGGATTGGATTTTAAGCACACATTGAGTAATAAGATCAACTCGTCGAAACTATTACTTGCATGATACTCTTTCTCTCTAAATCTCTAAAGAATCCTTGTCCGGTCTTCCTCATCTTTAATCAGAATCGTGGTTTAGCTCCTTGTGCTAAATCCAGTTCAAACAACGAAGCCAATGTTGGGGAACATAATTCACAAAAACCTGATTTCTAGCAAACCCTTTAATGCCACATGCCAGAAAATCAACTTTGTGGTTTAAAACATGAGGCATCACTATTCAGTGTTTAAAAGTATGATAAATAATATATCAAATTGAAATTTTCATTCTAAATACTTTACTCTTGAAATTTTGAAAATTTATTGTATTGTGAGTTATTTGAAATAAAAGATCTTATATGTGTTAAACTATATATTAATTGACTTGTATTTTTTTAGTGATAAGAAAGTAAATTAAAATTGTAAATATGACGAATTTAACGGGTTTTTTCGCAAATTTTTTTATAAAATTAGTATCAAGGATGTAATTATTGAATTCGTCAAGTTTATCAGTTAAACGCATCATCTAATGACTTAGACGTCTAAATTGAACTTTACATATAATCTATATAGGTAGTTTTTTTTTTTTTTTGTTGCACTGGATCTATATAAGTAGTCCAATTGTTAAAAAAAAAATTATCATTGAATCCTTACTACATCTACATATGAGCTCCTAATCAAATTAGATTATTGAAAATTTAAGGTTAAAAAATTATGTGAAAGTAAAAAACTTAGTTATTGAATTAACTAAATAAGCAATAAACACATATCGTCTCTCATTTATCATTTAAACAGAGAAACTTTATATCATTGGCTGTGGAGACAAGTTTATTTAATATTTTTTTTAATTAAAACCCATAGTAAAGATTATGTTTTATATATTTATATCTGAAAAAAAAATAACTAACCAAAACTAATACTAAATTGTGAAATCGGCTACAACCCGTAAAGTGGGAATAGAAAGAGAGATACTATTAAAGTAAGAAATTATTGAGGAAATTCTGTAACTGACTTTGACTGTATCACCTTTTATAAGTCAAAGTCTACGCTATGGGTTCCACTGTGAGCCACCGTTTCCTATACGTTAGAAATTTTATGTTCCACACCTTTCTTTTTCTCAGTCACTCTCCTTAGCGTTTTCCGTCCATGTATTATGCATTACTTTGAAAGGTTGTGCTCCTGCTTGCCTATTGGGACCGTGTCATTTG
>OVAX01001641.1:0-41328 GCA_900406405.1 Lepidium africanum | reverse complement strand
TTGAGCATCAGGAACGTCAACTCGGTCTTGAGGCCGAGTTGGTTGATCAAGTTTCACCATTAAGGTTGATTTTTCTGTTTTATCTTGAATTAGGGTATCCTCCCCTTTATGAACCTTACTGTCCTCAGTATCCCTAGCATTCTCTGCACGAATCAACACATCCCTTCCACTCCTCAGAGTAATAGCACTGGCATGATATTCCTTAGGGTTCTGAACTGCTTTCCCAGGTAGTTGTCCAGGTGTCTTCACTGTAGAGGAAGAAGCTTGCTGACTCTCAACATACTTGAGTTATGCATTCAACGTCTCAAATTTGATAACAAGATTTTTAAGTCTTGTTAATCAAATCCCTGTAGCATACAAGTTTATCGGTACACCTGGTATTACCCGAATTTGTGACACTGACGCCTCGGTAAAAAGGATCAAGTCATCTGCAAAACAAATGTGAGATAGCTTAGGTCCACCACAAGATAAAGATATCGGTTTCCACCTACCAGAGTTCACACTCGCTTCAATCAAATGACACAATCGCTCCAAGCATAAAACAAAGAGATACGGTGACAAAGGATCTCCCTAACGTAGTCCACGGGTAGGTTTGAACGAGTCTATATTTTCACCATTCCATAAAACACTCATGGATGGTCCTGTCACCCCCACCATAATCTAGTTGATCCAGTCATTAGAAAAACCTGCAGCCGTAAGGGTGTCCTGGAGAAAATCCCATATAATCCTGTCATATGCTTTTTCTAAATCCAATTTGAGGAGCATCCATCCTTGTTTCCCTTTCTTCTTACGCATCGAATGTACAACTTCTGGAATATCACCACATTATCCATGCTTAGGCATCCTAGAATGAAGCTAGATTGAGCTGGACCAATAAACTTTGAAATAACCGACTTCAGTCTCATCACCAGTATCATCGTAATTATCTTAAAGAGAACATTGCATAAACTCACTGGTCTAAATTGTGTCATCTTCTCCAGCTTAGTGATCTTCGGGATCAAAACTATAAGCGCGTCATTCGCACCACGCAGCAGCTGATCTGAAGCAAAAAAATCCAGAACATACTTAACCACCGAAGGACCAACAACATCCCAAGAGTCTTGATAAAAAACAGGATGGTATCCATTGGGACCCGGTGCTTTAAAATGTCCCATGCTCTTAACAGCAGACCAGACCTCCACCGTTGTAAAGGGAGACTCCAAGTGCTGTCTTTCAGTCCAAGATAATATCGAAAACCCTTCCCATGGCAACTCGGGAACAAAAAAGCTTAACTCCACCGGCGCATACAATGACTTATAAAATGCAACAGCCATTTTTTCTAACTCTAAGTCATCTATTTCCCATCTACCTTCATCATCCTTTAGAGCTTCTATCTGATTCCCATGTCTCCGGACGATAGTTGACGTATGAAAGAAGGCAGAATTACGTTCCCCCAAAGTAACCCACTTCTCTTTGGATTTTTGAAACCAGATTGTTTCCTCTTGTTCTAGTGTTTCATCCAAACGTTTAATAAGATCTGCCTCCAACGAAAATAAATCATCCGAAGGTGCTTCAATCCTAGCTTGAATATCCTTAATCTCACGAGAAAGGATCTCCTTCCAGTTGTGAACATTACCAAAAACCTCACGGTTCCACTTTTGAAGCTTCGATCTAAGTTTCGCCAAAGCAACCTGCGTGGGAACTCTACCATCCCATGAAGTTGACAACAATTCCTTGAACCCTAGGTGCTATAACCAAGCTACCTCAAAACGAAAAGGCCGCCGACCTGGATTCCTAGAATGCAAAAGACACAACTAAACATAGAGGGGAGCATGACCAGATGTGAAAAAAAGCAAATAAGACACCGTCACCTCTTGCCATTTAAGGCGAGCTTGTCCGCAGCAAAGAACTCTATCCAACTGCTTAGCAACAAAATTTCGTTCCTCACGACCCCTACGCCACATGAAAGCATTACCTCTGAACCCCATATCGATTAATGAAAGATCATTAATCCAACGGCCAAAGACTAAAGAGTCTGGTGATAACTGGCCATTCCCTCCGCTTCGTTCATCTAAACGCACGATGGAATTAAAATCCCCACCTACAATCAACGGTTACGTGATGGGAGAAATTACACCATGCCAAATATCCCACAATGATCTCCGTCGAGTAGTACTAGGTGCCGCATCTACCCAATAAGATGCACTACCTCGTCCCCGTTATGAATAAGAGCATGAATGAATTGGTCCAACGATTGAACCACCGTCACATCACCAATACCATCTCTCCACAAGAGCCAAATACCACCACTTTGACCCATAGCGTCCACTCTAAAACTGTTCTCAAGACCCAAATTATGATAAATTCTTTGAGCATTGTCACCCCCAGCATGCGTCTCAAACAGAGCCAACACATCAATCTTAAACTTCTTAAGAATATAATGAATGGATCGTCGAAAAGAAGGTTTATTTGCCCCTCGGCGATTCCAAAGCAAAAAATCAATCATGACAAAATAATGACAAAACAGAACTCCGGGGCGAACAATTATGCCCTGTCACCATCCACCATCTCCGATGACACAACATCATGTATCGTAGAACCCTCCAAAACCTGTGTAGTCTCCATACGATGTGAAGCAACGATGTCAAGAATGGAACCATTCATAGCAGCTATATCATAGAACCAACACCGCTCGCTGATGTGCCAACCTCATCGGAACCCATACACATTTGTTTTCCGGAGCTAGAGAATTCCAACGCCAAAAGCATAGGACCAAAAATTAAACATGTTGCTGGCCTTCATTGTAGCGGCTTGTTCCTGCCACGATTTTTACCCACCTGCTTCCCATGCATAGCTTTGTCCACTCTACCCAAGCTACCATGTGTAACCCCACCATCATTGTTCAAGCTCGAAAAATAAACTGAGAATCACTTTGTAATCCACGAGGTAGACTACCCGATGATTCACGAACAGCGACCAAGGCATTATTCTTCTTCTCACTACCATGCTCTATATTCTCCGACCCGCTACCGGACACAGTCAAAACTGATGTCTCGGTCATAGTACTCGTTGACTCTCGCACCAATCTGACTCTAGTCTTTTTTTTTAGGCTGTTTTGAAGTTTAAGGGGCACCACTTCGAACACCTTCCTACAAAAATCCCTTACCCACATTCGGAATTCTATTCACTTTACCCTGAGGGACCACCTGCGCTGTTACTGGCAACTCATCAACCGAACTAGATACTTGAAGGCGTCCAAAACTATTCGTTAGAGGCACATTGCCATGAGTATTTGTAGGGAGCTCTCGTAGAGCACGAGACTTAGCTGTGGTGACAGGATTCTCAACTTCACGAGGACCTTAAACATGATTCCCCGACTTCCGTCTATTCTTTTGTACCAACGTAAACCCTTCATCTCCTTGTGACTCACTCCTTGTTGATACTTGAGCTAGGCCATGACACTCCCATCTGGCTCAGACACTGCAACTGCCTTCGATTGAATACGATCCACACGAGGACAACTCTGAATAAATGACCATAAATACCACAAGAAAGGCAAATATTGCTTAAACCCTCATAAGTCACCAAATACTGATCGTCATTAACCAAAATAGTCCCTTTTAAGGGCCAAGAAATATCAATCTCCACACAAATTCTCGCAAACCAGGCCTTATCGATGCGTAGAGTAGTAGCATCAACACGTACAACTTTTTCAAGACCATCACCAATGCCCATTAAAATCTCGTTATGATACAAGTACAATGGCAGCTTCTCGACTCGAACCCACACTAAAGTGGTGGTAATATTATGCTGAGTTGGATCAAAACTAGGGCCCCAAGCTTGGACTAGAAGGTGGCTCCCAAAAATTCTCCAAAGACCGCCAGATAAGGCATCCAAATACTCTGACTCTACACCAAAAAGAACTAGGAAGAAGTTCCGGGGAAGATCAATAACATGCATAGAACCCGAAGGAGTCCACATCTCCTGCACTTCTTGTACATAACTGCAATATTCACTGAACGTCCAAGAACCTTCACAATCAAACAATTATCCCAAAGTTTCATCATGGCATCAATCACATCTCTTTCCACCGTAATATATGGCTCACCCCCTTTACCGTGAGGGGGCATTCATGTGAGACCAGACAAATTCTTTATTGATGTGTTTCTCCGGTACTGATGTACCACCCACCGACGAGAACCACCTTCGCCGCCCATGACCCATATCCCTCCGCATTACTAGTGCTACCAATCTTCAATCTCAAAGTGCCATCTAATAGCATGTTATTCTTAGAGGCAAGGCCAATATCTTAGGAAGTTATAGGCGCGGACCATATTGGATGTGATGAGGGTGGACTAACCCTTTCACCCCTGTTAATCATGGATGTATCTGTCGACCCTTTCCCCAAGTCCAAAGTCGTTGCAGTTCCAATCGAAACTTGATCTCATGCTCTTTCAAGCGGAACCCTTTCACCACTAGAAACCCTAGCAGGGCTATTAATCATCATCGAAGCCGAAGGATTAGGTGGCTACCCCCTGGCGTCGACTTCCGACATAGCCTCATCATGCAAACCTTCTTCCAAAAATTTAGGAGCACTCGCCGTCATTATTTTTTTTATTGCACCTCCTTACTTGTGAGATGTTACCTTATAATGTTCCTAATACATATGCAGTCGATTATTGAGAAATGATACAGATAGTATCATATCTATTATGCTTTAGCATTAGAATTCTGGTTATGTTGTCCAGTTATGCAATTTAACTCTATTTTGGTTTTAACATTTGGTTTACTTGCTGAGTTCACTATATCTATGTTTGCTCCACGCATTTGGGAATTAACAATCAAGCAATAAACAATCTTATTTTCATCTTTTATCTTCTTTTCTCTACAATGTTTTTCACCATAAACAATCTCCATTGATTATAGATCTTCGAGGGAATCCTTTTAACTTTGTGATTGCCTTCTAGACTATACATCACCCTTCTTCAATTTCTGAAAGAGAGGTTCTAGTTAGGATTCTATCTTTAATCTGACTTGCTGTAACATTGGTATCAGAGCTCAGCTTTCCTCAAGGACATCAACAATGGTGGAAACTCAATTCCAGACATTAATCAATGTGATTAAGTAGCTGAAGGAGACAAAATTAGCTTCAACGAAGCAACACGAGGCGACAAAAACCCTGTTCAATAATCGATTTTCAGAAATTCAAAATCTGATCGCTGAACGCCGTCTTAACTATCAGGAACCACCGTTGTATCATGCTTCCTCTTCATCGGTAGCTTACACATCTCACCAACGGTCACCACCTCTTCCCGATCCACCAGATTTTAGGTATAAATAGAGTTTCCAAAATTCGATGGGACTTTGCCTCGTGAATGGTTCCGTCGCTGCGATGAATATTTCACTTTTCATGGAACACCACCTGAGATGAGGGTCTATGTAGCAGCTCCTCACATGATTGGTAAGGCTCTTCTATGGCATACCAATTACATTCGAAATAATTATTGGTTTTTCCCACCTTGGTTTGACTATATTATGGCAATATCTGTTGAGTTTGGTGATGATGATGCTTCACCCAGGCATTGACCTGCCTTTAGACCTTATAACTACCAAAACCCATATGAGATACTCTCAACGCCTCCAACATAATTAATGAAAACATGGCCCTCCGTACCAAGTATCACTCCTGTACCACTTGAGATGATGCAAAAGGAAAGAATCAAAGAGGATTTGTGTCTATTTGGTGATAAAAAAGCAAATAGGAGTTGATGGAATACTTAAAACAAAATCATCAGTTATGGAGATAGGATCCAATGGTCACAAAGATATCAAATTGACAGATATGATTCAAGAGGAGAAAGCAACCACATAGATGGAATTGGGGCCAGACCAAGGAATTAAAACATTTTCACATATTGAGAATTCAGATACCCTTTATGATGATTTGATTGTTGGTGATGTGGTGGATTCACAGGTTAAAGAAGAGAAAATATCATCTCATCTGTTACCAAAAGGTGATGACAATGTCACACACCAACTGTTCGATCAAATGCCAGTAAGTAAATTGTCTCAGCAATTACAAGAGGATGATGACAAAAAAATTGAGCATCAAGTGTCTGGTAAAATTCCTGTAAGAGTAACAAGTGATGAGAAAGAGAGGAAGTCTCTTATAACTTGGAAGTTCAAGTTCAAAACTAGTACAAAAGGAGGCAAGTTAGAGGAAGATTGGTTATATTTTGTGTATGAGTTAAGTGAAAAATATGCCACGTTTTGGAAAACACAATAACGATTGAGATTCATAAGTGTAGTGGTTTTGGTTTAAAATCATTAATTGGATTTCCAGTTTATAGTGGAGACATTTATCAGGTCATTAATCAGTTGAATGAGCTTGGAAATATTATTAAGGTGAAACTGAGAAGAGACCGTGATGCTACCATGAAGCTTCTACAAGACGTGAGAAGTGTGAACAAGCACCAGGGACGTAAGTACAAGATTAGAAATTCGAACATGGACTATGGAGACCAAGGAGGAATTACAGAGCTTAACATGATTGGGATTAATAATCATGTGTGCTATGGTTTTGACTTAAATATATTAATAGAGCTCAGTTATAGTATAATGGAAATCATGATGATTCAAGCTATTGGTCTTGGCAAAGAGCTCAACTCTTATGCAGTAAGGGCTCATAAAAGATATTGATTGATAAAATGGAAACAAAAAATAAAGGAGGCTGTTGTAATATCTACGAGAGCTGAAGTCATTGACCGAAATGATCCAAATTATGACAGTGGAGAGGAAACATTAGAGCTAGTTGGTGAAACTGTTTCAGACCCATTAGATGATTACAACAAAGCTGTGGTTTCCTTCAGTGGCACATACTTCATCACTTGTGATGTTGATGTGGCGGTTTCTGACTTTACTAAACTTCGTTCAAGTGAATATCATTCCTACTTCATCAAACGCTTGTTACTTTATATTATGAGAAATGGAGATGACTAAAAAAGAGTTAAGATTTTCAAGTTCACAATGGAGCAATCTGCAAGACCTTTGCTCACAATCCTCTTCTATGGGATGTTTCATTCACAAAGGCCACCAGAGTTTTTATGCTGCTAGAGAGAGACAAAAACTTCAGTTACCAAGACTGCATTCTCTGGGATATTTGATCCATTCAAGAGACATGAAGAGAGTTTTATGATGGTTTTGTTGATTATTGCTGGGAATTTGCCTTTGTTAAATGTTACAGAGCTTAGGGTTGCTGAAAATCAATCAGCATGTTTAGAAGTACTAAGAGAAGTGCTAACAAGAGAAGCTTCTCGGTTTCACTCTCTAATATCAAACCTTGCATCTGAAGTGAATCAAGTGACACACCCTTTGACAAATGAAGAGAACAAGCTCAACAATCACATGGCAAAAGGTTCTCTGCTAGAACTTTTGGAGTATGTTGGGTGCAGGGCATATGGAAAAGGACTGCAAATTGTCAATACTCTTGCTGGAATTTGCAATTGTGAAGTGTATCATATTCAAAGACCACCAGAAATTGCAGAAAATGATGAACAAGGGAATGTTATGTTCTGGTTTGGACTCAGGAATAGTTATTCTCTTAAGATCTCACAGCCAGATTCCCAAGGCTTAATCCTTGAGGACAAGGATTCTTTGAAGGGGGAAGTATTGATACAGATAGTATCATATCTATTATGCTTTAGCATTAGAATTCTGGTTATGCAATTTAACTCTATTTTGGTTTTAACATTTGGTTTACTTGCTGAGTTCACTCTATGTATGTTTGCTCTACGCGTTTGGGAATTAACAGTCAAGCAATAAACAATCTTATTTTCATCTTTTATCTTCTTCTCTCTACAATTGTTTTCACCATAAACAATCTCCATTGATTATAGATCTTCGAGGGAATCCTTCTACCTTTGTGATTGCCTTCTAGACTATACATCACCCTTCTTCGATCTCTGAAAGAGAGGTTCTAGTTGGGATTTTATCTTTAATCTGACTTGCTGTAACAAGAAAGCTCTATCCTTTGTTGAAGAAATTCAATGATAATATTTCCTTTTTTTGTTTATGATAACAAACTAACACATATTTTAAAGCTGTGATTCTGTCACTTGATTGGTCACTTTGACAACAATTGTTCGGTTCTTATAACTTCTTAGTAAGATTAAAATGTAGGGGAAAATATAGAAAAAAATAAAGAATTTTTATGTGTTGCCATTATTAATAATTCCACGTATGATAAATATGTATATCTCTTGGATAACATGTGTAATGTGGTGCATCAAATCAGTAAAGTTTTATTTTTTTATAAATGGCCAACCAAGAGGATATATAATGCCAAAGAGAGGTATAAGGCAGGGATATTCTCTTTCCCCTTATATATTCATACTATGTATAGAGATTCTAATTCATATTTAAGAAATGTGGAAAAATTGGATGAGATCAATGGATTGAAAGTGGCCAGAGGTAGTCCGGCAGTTTCTCATTTGCTTATCACAGACGACACACTATTTTTTGTAAGGCGAATGTGGAATAGGCGAGAGCTATTCTAAAAATCCTTAAAAGTTTATGAGGATGCTTCGGGACAACAAATAAACTTCTCAAAATCTTCGGTTCAGTTTGGACATGCGGTTCAAAATGATATAAAGGCAGAGGTTCAAAACATTTTGGGAATTAATAATTTAGGTGGTATGGGTACTTACTTAGGATTACCAGAGATTTTGGGAGGTTCTAAAACAAAAAAATTTCTTTTATTAAGGAAAAGCTTGAAGAAAGGATCACAAGTTGGTCATCCAAATTTTTGTCAAAAGAGGGAAAAGAAGTTTTGATAAAATCGGTCCTTACCGCATTACCAACTTATGTTATGTCCTATTACATACTTTCAAAGATGAATATTCTGCCTTAAACCGTGCAATAGCAAATTTTTGGTGGAAAAACAATAATGAGACAAGAGGAGTCCACTGAAAAAAATGAGAAAAGTTATGCAAAAATAAGTGTGAAGGTGGCCTTGGTTTTAGGTAATAGAGGAATTTAATTCCGCATTATCGGCTAAACAACTTTGGAGGTTGTTTGATGTCCCAGAATCTCTTTTCTCCAGAGTGATGAGAGGTGGATATTATAAAGACTCCCATCCATTAGTTCCTAGCAGAATTTATTCTCCCTCTTACGGATGGAGAAGTATCATTTTAGCTAGAGCGCTAGTGAGTAAAGGTCTAATTAAAAGAATTGGTGATGGAAAATCAACCTTAGTATAGCATGACCCATGGATCCAGGTATAGTTCCCAAACGAGCTACATGTATAGGTCTGAATATTTCCCCTGACCTTAGTGTTGACCAGCTGATTGATTCTACAACAAGATCTTAGATAATACCTTTGATTAAACAATTGATAGATCCTAAAGATGTCCCTTTGATTTTAGGTCTTAGACTTCCCAACCTGAGTAAATCATATTAGTTTGGTTGGATTATACCAAATCAAGTAAATATACTGTGAAGTCCGGCTATATGGTTGAAACTTCACATGGTAATGAGGAGGAAATTAGGTTTGGTCCAACAACAAAGGATTTACAAGCACAAGGGTGGAAGGCAGGATGTCCCCCTAAGATTCAACATTTCTTATGGCAGGCAGTTTTAGGTTGTCTTCCGGTTAGAGAAAATTTTTAAAATAGAGGAATCAAATGCGATTCTAAATGTTCACGTTGTGGTCAGAGGTAGAAATTGCAAACCATACACTTTTTGAGTGTCCTCCTTCCCTACAAACTTGAGCTTTGTCTAATATCCCTTTAGGTTTATGAGTTTCACAAGTTCGTCAATATTTAGTAATCTGGATTATCTTTCTGGAGATTGTCAAATTTGGAATTTAGAAGTTACCCATGGATCCTATTGCATATCTAGAAAGCCACGAATGAGAAAATTTTCTCAAATAAAAATCACGATTCTAGAAAATTCCTTCATAATGCAGAAATAGAAGCAGATGAATGGTTCAAAGCCCAAACTAGGGAAGAGTTGGGTAGTTTGTGTACGCTTAATCAAGGTGGCTCAATTGGCTCTTGGGACGTAGTATCAAGACCCTTGATAGGAGATCCAAGTTTCAATGGATATCGGTGTTTTATAGATGGATCTTGAAAAGATTCAGAGTATTTCTGGATTGGGATGGTTTTGTTTTGCAGATTCTATTGGAAAAGCAAGTATGAGAGCCGAAGGGATTTTCAGAGGATTATCATCGTTACACACATTATTTGAAGTAGTCCTATGGGCAATGGAGTCACTCCTAGCTCTAGGGATTTCAGAAGTTCAGTGTGCTACTGACTGTGCAGACATACTGAAGATAGTGGAAAATCCTGAGGATTGGCCAGCTTTCTTGCAGTATCTGGAGGAGTTTGTCAGACTCAAAGGTCTTTTCTCCAGTTTTTCTCTTCACAAGATTCCTAGAAGCATCAATAGGAAAGTGGATTGGTTAGCTCGTAGTGTTGTAATTTAGCTAAATCTTGTACCTTTTTAAATTCTTTGCATGACTCTTGGCTTTCAAAATTAATATAATACATATGTTGAAAAAAACATAAAAATAAATATGTATATCTATAGTAATATAATTATATATATATATATATATATATATATAGATTTAGAATTAAATTTGACAAAGAAAAAAAATTAAATTTATAAAGTATATACATTTAATTTCTATTTTGAAATAATTCATTACTTCTTTTGAATTTTATTTCAATTTATTTACTTCAAACACATTAATTATTATTTCTATTACTTAATATTATTGTCAAAAAATTGATTAGAAGAGAAAAATAAGTAAATTTAATATATAATTTTATAATACTTAATTTATATCTAATTACAGTTATTTACCTTAAACCAAATAACTTGACTAAAAAAGATAAATGAAAACATGAAAATCGGTTTATATCGTTATTGTATCTTATATATTAAAGCGGGAGACACTTTCATTTTGATCATGTTATAAACTTTAGGATAAAAATTAACCTATAGTTCATAACAACCCTTAAAAATAGGTTTGAGATAGGTTTTGTTACAGATATTTATTTAAAAAAATCTAAATTAATAAAGATTTAATGAAAAAACATTTAAAAAGCTAAAATAAAAAAAATCAGTTACAAATTTAGTTATTGATTCGGTTCAGGTTCTGGTTTGGATTCGATTTTCCGGGTATATAGATTTAGTATACCTTTTTGGTATTCTATCGGGTTCGGTTCATCTAATTTAGTATTTCTTTATTTTGATTTACGACTTATCCAAATATTTTTATTGTTTACATAGAGTTTGGTCTGGTATAGATCGAGTTCAGGTTCGAGTATTTATATATATAATTCAAAATTAAAAGAGATTTAATAGAAAAACTCTAAAAAAAATTTGTTTTTGATTGGTTCAGGTTCAGCTTTAGGTTTAGTTTTTCAAATACACAGATTTATGATCTATTAAGGTAATTTATCGTGTTCGTTTCGGGTTCGGTTTCTCTAATTCAAGTTAATTTTGGTTCGGATTTTGGACCTCTTCAATAACATTCAAAATAGCAATACAAGTTTAGGAACCAAATAAACACAGTTGAAAAAATAATCAAATCTCACACTATAGCATGGGTATATATCTAGTTAAACAAATATTTTACACTTTTTTTTCCAACAACAAATATATTACATATCTCTATTTAATAATTCACAAGTTAGAACTCAAAAAACTACCATTTTCTTTTTGTGGCACCTACCTTAAGTACCAAAAAATGGTTTAATCTAATTCTCCTAAATTTCTAATTTTGAGTAAATAATTAAAAAAAAAACTAAACGAAACTCGTGGGTTTATCACTATTCTCCTAATTATTTTTAAATTAAAATCAAAATAAACTAACAAAAGTCGTTCACTTCTCCCACTACCTCCATGCTCTCCACTTCTCTCTTCTCTTTTTGTTTTCTTCAATGACAAATCAGTTTGCCACCAAAAAATTATGAGATTATTATAAAAAAACCTTCACTTTACTCTTCCCTCTTACCTCTCTTTCATCTTCTCTCCCTCTCTCGACTGAGCCATTTCGAAATCCTCAATTCTCGGATTCGTCGGTCATGTTCATTAGACAATACCTTGAAGTTTAGTTTTTAACTTGCTAGAAATACTTTTGTCTAGACTCGATTCCTGAACATTATAGAATTATCTCCTATTATTTGTTTTTTTTCTTTCGTTGCAGATATGGCTTAAAGGTGGAAACTTAGATGTAACATGTACTCACAAGTAAAATACATATAGTTCCATGCCTTTGTGGGGAAATGTTATCATCTCTTTAGGTTCAATCTATATGGAACTAATGAATTCTCTATGACTATCTGGATTCCGGGCGTGCTAGCTTTCTGTGGCGTCCATGATGTAGAAGCCAAGCCAGTGTTGCTATGTTCGTAATCGTGCAACGACAATTTGTTGCACATCTATGATTTGTCATCGTAAATCCTTTCAGTGGTAGATATTCAAGGGTCTATATTACGTTTCATTTTCACAAGCTTCGTTCTTTGTTCTTTTATAAGGTTTATGGAAAGCGGCAAAATTTTAGTAAAGCAAGCAATTCGGTCGATTCAGATAGGTCCAGGGGGCATATTTTCACTGGTGATGGAAGTGGTCAAGCTAAGGTATGGAAGTAATCTATTGAATCAATGAGCATTTAGTATTGAGCCACAAATCAAAGCCCGAGGAAGTATGATGGAGCAGGAAAAAAATGAAAACGCACAAATTCTTTAGTTCGTCTAGAGTTTTTTAGCCAGTCAAATTTTTTTTGATGGATGTTAGTTCCATTGAAAATTTTATCTGTAAATATTCTTCTACAATCTCTGAAAGTTGAGCTTTATTGAATTCATAATTTAATAAAAGCAAAAATTAATATTGTGTTATTCAAATTTTGTAAAGGAATTATATTTTCTTATGGAATTAAAATGTTGTTTTATAGGTTTATTGATTCTATCTTTTACATAATATAATTTTCAAAAGTATTAACAACAAATAGAACCAAAAGGGCATAAAAAAGAATCATGCAGTTTAGCAACAATGATTTTCAAATTCTTAAGTGTCTTTTAATAGAAATGGGGTTGTTTTATGCATTATCTACTTTAATTATGTTTCAAATTAATTGTGGCTCGGTAACTTTCTTCTTTCAATTTTTTTTTTTTGAAACTTATTTTTTTCTTTCATGTTTTTAGATCTAAAAAATAAAAATCATTTTGAAGAAAAAACAAACAATAATAAATTTGTGATGAATAAGCTCATTGAAAAATTAATATATTTCTTGAATCTTACTTTTACATCGGTGAAGTGGGGATTCTTAACTGCCTACTACTTCTCTGTGTGGCTCTTCACACGTTGTACTTGTTGCGACGTGATGAAACTACCTCTACCTCTCTAGAGAGACCTATTTATAAGCGACAATGGCTTTCAGTGAGAAACTTCCACAACTTCGATTCTTCAGTGCAAAATTCCACCATTTTCACCAGATATTGTAATTTCTTGTTCTCAATGGCGGCCAATTTAAGAAACTCTCTTCAAGATCTGGACCTTGGTGCCAACGAAGCCTCAGTTCTCTTACTTACTGATGTCATTGCATAGGCAGAAGCAGAGCATCGCTTTGTTATTGTTGGTCGACCCACCATGTCACAATGCCAAATCTCCGGTCCATTCTTACGGTGTTGTCGCGTACATGGGGTGTTGAAGGACAGATTCAAGATCGAATAATGGAAGGTGGGCTGTTCCAATTCATTTTCCCACCAGAAGAATTGATGGAGACAGTGTTGAGACGAGGACCTTGGGCTTTCGCAGACCGGATGTTGGTGCTTCAATGGTGGTCCCCACTCATGCCTAATCACATGATGAATCTGATTCCCTCCTGGATACAAATATGTGGTATCCCATTGCAATACCTTACTCAGAATGTAATCAATCACATTGGTCGAGCTCTGTGCCCTCTATTGGCAATTTATTTCTCACTTGAAGCTGCCTCTCGAGTTGAATATGTTCGAATCTGCTTGAACTGGGATAATAATTTTCCACTGCGCTTCCAGAGGAACTTCCAATTTGTTCTTGGTATAGACACTCTGCTTTGACTTCGCTATGAACGGATACGTGGTTTTTGTGAGGTATGTGGAATGCTTATGCATGATTTTGGGGCTTGCTTGATTGATAATGATGGCCCTCCTCCCTCCTCTGATAGTGACAATGATCGAGATGGTGAAGATCACAATCCACCGATGCCAAATAATGGAGTTGTCATTCGTGAACTCAATGAAGATGAGGAACTTGAGGGGAATAATGAAGATGTTGGACAGGAAGCGTTGAATGGAGATGGACAAGTTGAACATGACCAATAGCAGATGAACATGGATGAGGCCATTGCTACTACTTCAGCAACTCGCAGTGACGGTATCCACGATGGTGCTTCCTCAAGCAATGTTACCATCAATAAGATTCAAGGTTTGGTGGTTCCAAAACCACCCAACCAGCCATGATCATAATCGCTTGGAACTGTCAAGGTCTAGGTAATGACTTGACAGTTCGACACCTTAAGGAGGTATATCGGAAGTATCTCCCAGACATAATCTGCCTCTCCGAAACTAAGCAACATGATGATATGATTCATGATTTAGCTACTTCTCTAGGTTATCCAAATTATGTAACAGTTCCTCCTCGTGCTTTAAGTGGGGGTTTAGCTATCTTATAGAAAAAGTCTTTAGTTTGTTATGTAGTTTTATGTTCTCCTAATCTTGTTGATCTTGTAGTGGAATGTAATGTTTTAAGTTTTATTTGTCCTTTGTTTATGGTCCTCATATCCCTAGCAATCGCCACTATCTCTGGGAACAATTGGAGAGAATCTCACTTACTCGAAATTCCCCTTGGATGATTTGTGGTGATTTTAATGCTATCAAGAGTAATGCTGAGAAACATGGTGGTGAAATTAGGCCTAAAAGTACTATCCTGTATTTTAGGAGAATGTTAACAACCTATGATTTTCATGATATCAAATCTTGTGGTGATAGATTTTCGTGGATAGGTCAAAGATATGCTCAACATATCTGGTGTTGTTTAGATAATGCTCTAGCAAATGCAGAATGGTTATCAATGTTCCCATCGGCTTTGGTTGAGTTTCTTCCTTTCCAAGGTTCTGATCACAGACCATTGGTAATTCATTGCAATGCAGACGTTGGCTCTCATCGTGGGAGATTTTGATATGACTAAAGGATGTTTATGAAACCTGATTTTAAGGATACGGTATTGAGTACTTGGAAGAGACTTCATCCAGACTCTTTGTTAGATGATAGAATACATGAGTGTAGACGATCAATCTCAAATTGGAAGAAAACTAATAATACAAACACAGCTCATCGTATTCATGATCTCAAACTTGAATTAGATCGTGCACTTTCACAAGGAACGATGTCAACATCAGAACTTCAACAGCTACAAGCCAATTTACAAGAAACTTACAAAGAGGATGAGCAATATTGGTATCCCAAAAGCCATGGGAATTGGATAGCTCCTGGAGATCGCAATACAAAATCCTTTTATGCAGCTACCAAACAACGACTTGCTCATAATAGAATTATTACTCTTGAAACAGATGATGGTGGCATAAGTCGTGGAGATGCTGCTATAAGAGACACATCCTATGAATATTTCCAAACTCTCTTCCAAAGCACCTGACAATCTGATCTTTCTTATTCAAGTGTTTTCAATCAGTTTCAAAGCTAAATAACACCTGAGATGAATTTGCAGTTAACTCAGCCAATCACATATGAGGAAATAACCATGGCGGTCTTTGTTATTGGTGCGGACAAAGCATCAGGCCCTGATGGTCTCGCCGGTGCTTTCTATCAGCAATTATGGATCGACATTAAGGATGAAGTGTGCCGTGAAGTGAGACAATTTTTTGCTTCTTCCTCTCTGTCTCCGGGCACAAATCACACCCATATTTGCTTGATTCCCAAAAGAGAATCACCGAGAATAATGACTGAGTTTCGTCTAATTGCCTTGTGTAATGTTTGATACAAACTCATCTCCAAAAGTTTGGTGAATCGCTTGAAGACCATTCTTCCGGAAATTATTAGTGATGAACAAGTGGCTTTTACTCCTGGATGGAATATCATGGACAATGTTATTATTGCTCAGGAGTTGTTCCACTCCCTACAATCTTGCAAAAGATGGTCGAAATTCTTCATGGTTGTAAAGACAGATATTTCTAAAGCATATGATCACTTAGAATGGTCGTTTATTTATGAGACAATGTGTTCCATGGACTTTTCGGATATTTGGACCAATGGATTATGAGCTGCGTCCAATCAGTGACTTTCTCAGTCTTAGTGAATGGATCTCCAACGGGATTGATTACAAAGTAGAGAGGTATTCGCCATGGTGATCCTTTGTCATCGTATTTGTTCATTATCTGTGGAGAAGTACTCAGTCATTTACTAAAGCGAGCAGCAGCTGAAAATACAATGAAAGGTATGAAAATCAACCGCAATGGACTAATGATCAATCACCTTGTCTTTGTGGATGATTCTCTTTTCTTTTGTCATGCCAATCAGAGATCTTGTGCTACTCTTATGGATATTCTAACTCTCTACGAGCAAGTCTCTAGTCAAGCAATCATTGAGGAAGTCATTGATAACCTTTGGCAATAAAGTCAATTCGACAATGAAAATTCAGCTTTGTTGGATTCTCAATATCCATAATGATGGTGGTCACGACAGATACCTTGGTCTACCCGAGCTTATTGGACGCTGAAGAAAAGAGATTTTCCAATATATTGTTGATAAAGTGGAGTAGCGAACAAAGAATTGGAAGTTTCGATTTCTTAGTGATGCAGGTAAGGAAATTATGTTAAAAACTGTTGCAATGGCCTTACCCATGTACACTATGAATTATTTCAAATTGCAAAGGGTATTTGTGATGATATCAATCGGATCCTTTCTAAGTTTTGGTGGAGCAAAGGTCAGAACACTGATGCATTACACTATGTTGGTTGGAAGAGATTAAGTTTGCCAAAGAAAGAAAGCGGACTTGGATTTTGTGACATTGAATGTTTTAATCGAGCAATGCTTGGAAAAAAAGTTTGGCGATTATTCCAAAATCCCTACAATCTTGCAGCAAGGGTTTTAAAAGACATATATTACCCAACGTCTAATATAATGGAGGCGGGTTTTGGGAATAAGACTTCTTATCTCTGGCGCTCACTTCTGGAGTGATGTAATCTTGTTAAAACAGGACTTCGTTGCCTTATTGGAGATGGTAGTAACATCAAAGCATGGACAGACCATTGGCTTCCTACTCACCCCCTTGCCCACCACGTCACATTGGTCACAGCCACACTCTGTTGAATTTGTTGCTCACCTCTTAAATAGTGATGGTCGGACTTGGAATATTCAACTTCTCAATGACCTCATTCACCCTGAAGACGTTCTCGAGATCCTGATAATCCAGATTCCTCCGTCAGGTGATGATTTAATTAGATGGCATTACATGAAAGATGGTGTTTATACGGTAAAGTTTGGTTACTAGCTAGCGACTCACCTCGCTACAAATTTTATTCGCCCTCCTCATGGATCTCTTCCACTGAAACAACGAATCTGGAAAATTAAGATAGCATATAAGCTACGACACTTTCTTTAGTGCATCATCTCTAAAGCGACGGCTGTAAGCACTACTCTCCGAGACAGACATATCATTTCTGACACTCAATGTAGACGTTGTTGCTCTGCTAACTAATCTAAAGACCACCTCTTCTTTACCTGCACTTACGCTCAAGCAATTTGGCAAGGAGTTCACTTGTATTTTCCAAATTTCTCAGGTGTTTCTGTAACTTTTGAGCAGAAACTCTCTCTCCTCTTCGATTATATCCAAACTCCATGATTGAACCCTATGGCCAAGAAATTACCTCTCTGGACCCTATGGAGAATTTGGAAAACTCGTAACCTTCTAATGTACCAAAGGAACGATGTTAGTTGGATGAAATCGATATCTGATGCAAAACGTGATGCATTGGAATGGGCTTCAGTTGCTACTACGTCACAAGAGACAATCATCACTCAACATTCTACATCCATTGACATAACACACCCACACTGGACAAGACCACCATTGGATTTCATCAAATGCAACTTTGACTGCAGTTTTAAGGATTCAGCTACTTTATCCAAGGTTGGTTGGATTGCACATGAAGCACACAGTTCCTATCTAGAAGGAGGAAGTAAATTAGGCAATATATGCTCTTCAGTCCTTGAGTGTGAGCTCCAAGCATTACTGATTGCAATGCAACAGATGTGGATCAAAAGTTATCGCAATCTCAACGTTGAAGGTGATAACAAAGAGGTTTTCCAAATCCTCAATGAACAGAAATCAACCTTTGGTTTGTATAATTGAGTTTGTGAGATTTTTCTGTGGAAGTCAAGATTTGTGTAAGTTCTATTTCTCTGGGTGCCACAAGACTGCAATAAGGCTGCGGATACTCTTGCTCGAATGCATAGTGATACATCTTTGTTTAATTGCTTTCCATTCAGTCCTCATTGGCTTTCTAATATATTATATTCAGATTATGTCATTTCTCAATAATATAAAGCCACTTGAAGTTAAAATATATATATATATATATATATATACTCTCTGTTTTTTATTAGTTGATGGTTTAGAAAAAAAATTTGTTTCTTTTTAGTTGATGTTTTAAGATTTCTATGCAAAATTTATTATACTTTTGGTAATTTTGACTCTTTAAATTTTGTAGATTGATTTGTGATTAGTTAAATTATTTTGAAATTTGTGATAAACTATATTTTGTTTAGAAAAAATAAAATAATTAATGAATTCTTTTAATAATGTGAAAAATTTAAAATATCAACTATAAAAAAAAACTGAAAACGGATGGAAGAAAACAAGGGAGTATTTCTTAATAATTTAACTGCAATTAGTGATATTATAAAAAAAATGAAAAGAGGAATAACGCTCCTCTCAATGGCTTTATCCGCGCAAATAAATATTTAAAAGCTGACCTAAATACCCTCCGCTACTACTCTATTAACGTTACACACCAAAAGAAATTTGAGCCGTTTAAATTGTTCGTTCTATCGATTCTTCTTCGTCCACGTCACTCTCTTACTACTTGTAATCTCCGTTTAGATCTTCAAACTGACGTTATCTAACGCTGTTATTAGCCCTGCGTTTAAATTTCTTCTCCTTTCGAATTCTCCCATTTCCGATTTACAAAATCGCTGCTTTATGGTAAGTTTATAAATCCTGAAGATTTTCTCTTTTTGAATTTTGAATAACTAAACAAACTTCAATGATTCTTTGGTTTTCTTTAAAGCAAATTCTATCAGCAACCATTTATTTTCTTATCCTTTTTTGGGTTTTTCTGACTAGTTAAAGATAGTAGAGAGTAGAGAGAGTGGAAATTGGATTCTCTGGCGATTGTTTAGTTTGCGACAAAATTGATTACATCGTTCGAGGTAGATTTGTACTGTTCGAGTAATCTCGCCGAACATTTTCTTCATTAATTTCTCCGCAACTAGGATTCAGGTTCGATTCGTGTCTTCATTTTTAAAAAATCGATCTTATAATTCGTCTCTAGGGTTTCAGACTTTGAAGATGTCAAGGGTAATTTGGTCTTTGTATTAGGGTTGACTCGATGTTTACTATGATTAAGTCTTGAGTTTCTGAATTTCTGTGTATAAGAGATAGTTAATCATGTATGCAAATTGTTTGTAAGATTAGCTTCGACACTTTTTTTTTTTTTTGGTGATTTCCCTCTATAGTAAGACTTTGCTGCCAAATGTGAGCTTTTCATAGTCTATTGCAGAAGATCAGATATATCTCTTTCAATATATTGATTTGCTTTTATATGTTTCGATTGCAGCTGCAGTTGCGGTAGCATCCTCTTGCACCAATGAAGAAGCTTTTCTTTTTTAGATCATCTTCTGGTAATGAAACTGATAAACAGGTTAACTGCGAAAAAGCAGCGGATAGTAAAGTGAAAACCCAAGCTAGGAGTCAAGCTGATCAAGAGTTCGATAGTCCCAAATTACAAGGTGAAGTTTCTAGTGGTCCAGTTCTTCGAAGAAGCCTTTCATTGTCCTCAGCTGGTGCTCTTTTTGATAAATTTGGAGACACTTCCACGAATGATCTAACTACTGCTACTCAAAGCAGGCGGCGGAATCATTCATCACGGTATGCTTTTGACGTTCTTCATTCTTATAAGATTGCTGATTAACGATTCTCAGTTGTTTTGATGATATTTATGATATCTTGGTTCAATGTTTAGATCAAACCACTGACAAACGATGTAACGAATACTATGTGGCAGATGCTTTACTCCAGAAAGACAATTTAGAGAAAGGCAGTGTGAGACAGACAAGTTTCTACATGATTCCTCTGGGAGTTCGTCTTCTTGTTCTAGTAATGTCTCTAGTAAAGTTCTGGACCGTTATATAGATGGAGAAGAGCATTTGGAACGGTGCAAGCAAAAGAGTAGTCCTTCACACAGTGAAGTCTCTGGGAGTATAAACCAAAAGAGGCTTCCACCCCGAGTCAAGTGGACTGCCCCTACATCACCATCAGATATTTTTAATGACAAAAGAAAGTCCCACTCATTTAGAGAAGCTAAAGGAACCCGCCTTAGGTTCTCTTCTACTGATTGTGTGGACAATGGGTTGAGACATGGATCACCACGTTCGCTTGCAAGAAATGTCATTGAAAGACTCTCTCAGACTAATGGGAAGTCAAGGGGTTCAAACCACAAACCTATCACAATTCAAGATGTCTATGGTGGATCCCTTAATAGAACTTTTGACTCAAGCTCAGATGTTGCTGCCAATGTTTCACTGGCTGAACATTATGAACCTGTGAACGGATATCATGTGCAGGATTATGGAGAGCACCAGAAAAATTCTATACTTAGTAGGAATATGTATAAGCGTATGGAAGACGATATTGACTCCGAGCTAGAAGTGAAAATAAAAGAAGCTGAGGAGAGAGTGAAATTGTTTTCTGAAGAACTGGAGCAGCAGAGATGCCTTTCAGACTGTGACTTTGATGTTTCATCTTTGGTTGGGGCAGTTAGAAAACTGGAAGATGAGAGGCTTAATTTGGCATATGAGAATGTAAATCTTTTGCGATCCCAAATGGTTGACAGGGCTTCTGCCAGGGAAGAAATCAAATGGATGAAGTCTGATTGGAACTTGCATATACAAAGACTAGAAAAGGAGAAAAGCGAGTTGCAGACTGGACTGGATAAAGAGCTTGATAGAAGGTCTGGAGAGTGGACGTCAAAGCTCGAAAAATTCCAGCTTGAAGAGAAAAAACTCCGAGAGCGTGTCAGAGAGCTTGCTGAGCAGAATGTCTCACTCCAGAGAGAACTATCGACTTTCCACGAAACTGAGACAGAAAACAAAGACATGATGGCACATTTGGAGAGAAGAGTTGCTGAGTTGACTACAACAGCAGATGAATTGCATGAAGAGAACACTTATGTTAAACAAACTCTCTCCCAGTTACAAGAGAATTATGCAGGTGCTACAGAAGATCTTGAGTTCTTGAGAAGAAACTTTGAAGAGAAGGATAAAGAATGCAGGGAGTTGAACAAATCTATTATGAAGTTTTTGAGAACTTGCAAAGAACAGGAGAAGACAATTGAGGGACTTCGAGATGGTGTTTTTGAGGAGCGTAAGAAGCAGCCACCAGAGAAGTTGGATCAGTTAGTCAAGAAATTGCAAGTTGAGCAGATAAGGTTGACAGGGATCGAGCTTTCACTTAGAAGGGAAGTAGAGTCAATGAAGCTTGAGTCTGACTCTCTTCGCCATGAGAATATTTGTCTACTGAATCGATTGAAAGGGAATGGTAAAAAAATAGACATTACAACCCTGAAGCTAGATAATGAGTTGAAGATGCGTGTCTGCTACTTACAAGACCAAGGACTCTCAATGTTAAATGAGAGCAGTCAGCTGTGTTACAAGTTACTGAGGTTCATCAAAGGGAAATTAACTCAGTTTCCGGAACTCCATCATGATACGCAGTCATTGAAGGATGGATTAAGTGAGCAGTTTATGATTGATTCGGAAATGAAAGTCCATGGAATAAGGCGTGGAGCTGAAAACCTGAAGAGGAGTTTGCAAACAATGACCAGTGTGGTAGCTTCGAATGCAGAATCGTCTTGCTCAAGTACTGGTAGGCCTACGGAACAGAGAAACCAATCAGTAGAAGTGAGTTTCCAAGAATACAATTTATTAATGTCTCTACTTTTTTTCATTTTTCATGCTTTGGTTTACAGAATATGTGGCTAACGTTTAGCCTAATCTCATGTAGGAAACCGTACGAGCCGAACTGAAAACTGAGACTCTAATTACAAGTTTATTGCGAGAGAAATTGTACTCCAAGGAACAAGAAATCGAACAGCTCCAAGCAGAACTAGCGGCAGCAGTACGAGGTAATGAGATTCTAAGAAGTGATATTCAAAGCAGTCTTGACAATCTATCAGTTAAGACCCATGAAGTGAAAGACATCAAGCTCCAGGTATTATTACAAAACAAGAATAACCCGTTCTATGTCCGTTTTTGTGTCTTTTAAAACGAAGAAACTGTTCTCAATTATGTAACTATACACTGATGGTTCTTGACATCAGATGTTGAAGAAGGAGGAAAACATAAACCAGCTTGAAAACAATATCCAGGAAGTGGCGAAAGACAGAGCGAGCACGAAAACACTATTATCAAAAGTGTCTGATGAAAGAGACCAGATGTGGAGAGAGTTGAGACAATGCTGTGAGAAAAACATGGTTTTGAACTCAGAGAATGAGACAATGAAAGAACGAATAGATAAATTGGAGGAGAAGGTATTAGAGAAAGAAGGAGAAATCACAATACTACAAGACACAATCGGAAGCAAGCGTCTCAATCTCCTCTCAAGTCCTGATTTCTGAGTTTTCTTACTTTTTGTTCAGAGTTTTTCAGAATTTAGTTTCCTTTCACACCTTTTATCCTGTTTTTTCTTGTTTCTTCAATGACGGGTGGTAAATTCTTTGGGGATTATAGATAAGATTTTTTATTTTATTTATTTTTATGGGATTGCTCATTCCACAGTTGGCTTTCTGATTTGTACTTAAAGACCTTATAAACTTGGGTGTGAAGTTTATGAAGAAAAAAAAGAAAATGTTTCAATCTAATGGATCCTGACAAGCCATTTGTTAAAAAAAAAAAGGCCCTTGCAATAATTTTTGATATAACATCTCCTTTATAGTAAAGCCATACAAATTTTTTTTTTGTCAACACTCGGATTAATATTACAATTTATGTCAATTTTGTAAAATTGTATATATATTGATTCTCTACGATATATTCCATAGTAAAATGATATATAATCACTAAATTTTAATATTTCATCTTTATATATTAAAATATTGCAGGTGACCGTTAGTCCAGTGATAGGCGATAAGTTCACTATATGATAGGCATACTTGTACATCCAGAGATCGAGTTTCACCGTCTACATTA
Organism: Lepidium africanum; assembly: GCA_900406405.1. Classification (NCBI taxonomy): domain Eukaryota; kingdom Viridiplantae; phylum Streptophyta; class Magnoliopsida; order Brassicales; family Brassicaceae; genus Lepidium; species Lepidium africanum. The sequence goes on along the minus strand of OVAX01001641.1, from coordinate 17,818 downwards.
TGTTGAAATTTGGCTAATAGGTCAGTCAGTTGTGATCTAATGTTTGACAAAAAAATATACTAGATATTATCTTTCAAGGAAATCTGTAAATTAAAAAAAAAAGAGGGTCCGAAAGAAATAAAAAAGAGCGATTGTCTTCTCCGTATATTTTTCTTCCTCGGCTGCCTCTTTGAAGCTGTGAGAATAATTTTTAGGGTGTAATTGGTAACTGCAGAATTTTACTGGATGTAAACTCTAGCGGAAATTTTTATTTTTTATTTTTTGTATGGAATATAGCTGAATAAGTTAAAATCAAATTGTCATATCAAAATTTGGCTAAATTTGCGGAAATCAATTTTTAACAATTAGATCAATAAAACCCAATGTATAGTAACATATTTCTTAAAACTCTATTTAAGCTTTCACCTATGGTGGAAAGAAGTAGAACTCAATATGATATACATATTATTTTGATTAATATAATAATAATTAGTTGATTAAAATTAACTAATAAAAGTCATCACTTAATTAATAATTTTTTTCTTTTTCATATCGTTTACATATACGATAAATCTTTTGTTCTAAAGAAATTAAATTTTCAAAAACACAAATGTAAATCCTGGTATATACATTGAATTTTTTGATGAATTTAGAAACATTAAACTATGGGTTAAAGTTTTTTTGGTGGAAGAGTTTAAGTTTAAACATGAAACATGTGTCGTTGTTATAAATTAGTATAAGAAATCAAAACCTGAAAACTCTTTAGGATAGATTTGATTATCTAATAAAAATTTAGTCATAATAGTAACTTTTAAATCGATATATATATATATATATATACATATGAGCATGACTTTACAAAAAATAAAAAGATAAGTTTAAAAAATAAAAGAATGATTCCTCACAGAAAATTAGAGCTTATTACACCAGTGATATTAGTAAAAAAATTCCTCACTATTCCACAATTCTTATGTTATTCAATTCCTTGCATTCAATTGGTGACTCAGTAATTTTTGAATCTTTGGAATTGAAAACTTTTTTAATTACTCAATTACCAGTTAGACATATAGTTTCCGTTATCTTATGCTTTGATTTTGTTGTCTGTATCATAGAGGAAGTGGTTTAGGTTTCCTAAATCAACTTTTCTTCGGATGATAATAGTCTCGTATCCCTTCTGTGGGGTTTCTTCTCGAGAGCTTCAAGGATTTAAGTTGCTTCGATAATTCTGTCGATAATTGGCAGTGGGAAACTATCCTTTGGACAAGCTTTGTTGAGGTCGATGAAGTCCACACATACTTGCCACTTCCCATTCTTCTTGGGAATGACTATCGAATTAGCTAGCCATTTCAGATATTGAACTTTGAAGATTGACCTAGCTTCGCTTAGATTTTTGACCTTGTTAATTATAGACTTTGTCCTTTCTGGCCTTAGCTTTCTTCGTTTTTGCTTGATGGGCTTGTAAGTCGGATCGACATTCAATTTGTGGCTCGTGATCTTCGGGTTGATCCCAGGCATATCTTTGATTGTCCATGCGAATGTCGTTACGTTTTGTTCCAGAAGTTGGATCAACTTGTCTTGGATCGGCTTACTCAGGTTGACCCCAATGCTGACGCATTTAGATAAGTCCGTTAGGTTGATATTGAAAATTTCGACGCTAGATTGGTCTGGCTTTATTGAACGGAAGGTTCCGATAATGCTTTGCTTCTCACAGTTACCATGATCATGCAATACTTGTTTTGTAACTTTAACTCGGCGATAAAACAAGTCCGGGACATCTTTTGATCTCCTTGAAGCGTGTAAACTCCTTCACTCGTCGGTATCTTCACATACTGATGGTAGCTTAACGGGATCACTTTTATCGTGTGAATCCAAGGTGTTCCAAGGATCATATTATAAATTGGTGATTTATCTACCACCAAGAACTTAATCCATCTTGTAATTTCGGCAACTCGGACTGCTAACTTGATAGTTCTAATTGCATTTATCGTACTTCCATCAAACGCAGTTAGTGTTCTCTCCACTGGTTTGAGTCGTGCGTCTGGTAAGACCATTTTATCCAACGTCTCCTTAAAGATTAGATCTACCGAACTTCCTGTATCGATGAGAATCTGAGATACGTCACAGTCGGCTACCTGTAGTTTTATGACTAGTAGGTCATTATGTGGGAAGCTCACACCTTCGACATCCTTGCTGGTGAATGTAACTTTTGAATCAACTGGTCCTAAGCTTTCTCCGACTGGATCAAGGTTAACTGCTGCTATAACCTTCCGTTCGTACCACTTGATTGATCTTATAGTGTCGTCACAAAATTGTAATCCTCTCATGATTACATTGACTTCCACTCTTGGGGATCCTGATTCTTTGGCCTCTTAATCCTATTTTTGCCATTTTGGTTTTTCTTTGACACTACCATCTTGGTTTGCCGCTTTGTAAGCTGCTTCTCGCAACTCGGATTCTTTTTCGTTTTTTGCGTTTTGAACTTTTGAGTCTCTTCTTCTGAGAGATTCAACTCTCTTTTGCTGAACTTCTCGGCAAGTAGTTCTTGCAACTGTTTGCACTTCGAATTGGAATGATCGATTCTATTGTGAAATTTACTTTAGTTGTAGGTGTTATTGAATGGCTTCTTACGAGCTGGGTTGTCAGTTTCGCTGACTTGAAAAGCTGTTGCCGAGACCGCTTTTCCTCTGTAATTATGTTGTCTCGGCTCGTGATATTCCTCTTTTGACTCCTTAACTCTTGAGTCTCATGAATTTTCCAAGTTCTAGCGAGGATTTGCTTCTCCTCCACGTAATTTGCATGTCTTGCTGCTCTACAAAGGGCATCCAAGATTGTACTGGGCCGGTTTGTGAAAAGATATCTTCTTAAAGCCTCATCTGTAACCATTCTGGTTCTTAGAGCCTCAATAGCCATGTCATCACTGACTTTTGCTTTAGTCAGGATTTTCTTAAATCGTCCAAGATACGACTTCAGGGATTCGTCAAACCCTTGATTCAAAGACAAAAACTCCGCTGTAGAGGTGTCTTGGTTAACGAATAGGGTGTATTGCTTCATGAACAACTCGACAAGTTGATTGAAGCTCTCGATTGACCAAGTTGGTAACTTGGTGAACCACACCAGGGCATCGCCGGTTGTGTTCTCGGCAAAGAGTTGGCAGTAAACCGAGTCCTCCTGGTCGGGATTGTAAGTTGTCCCGTTTATCGTGACATTGAAAGCGCTTATAAATTCGATCGGATCAGTGGTCCCGTCGTAGGACACCTTATTCTTGGTCTCCAGTTTCGAGCTTGAGCTAAGATTCTCCCAATCTCCGGTGCCGAGCTGGTAGCTTGATGGAATTGAGACCTCATGTCCTCCATCATTTTGTATACGACTGGTGCGTCCATTGTAGTTGGCGCTTGTTGTTATGATGCGTTCTAAGTTCTAAACTGTCTTGGTCCCGTCACGTTGGTTGGTTGTGGACTCGGCACTACTCCAAACAGATTTTTCTGGACGCTAGCTAATACTTCGCCATCTGGCCTGATGTTTTGCATAGACGGGAGGCTACTCACGTGTAGACGAGACTCAATTCTATCTAATATTTCCGAGTTTCTTCAATCAGAAGCCTCAAATTGCGCTATCATATTGCGCACCAAATTTTTGATCCAAAGTGGTCCTTGTAGCGATCGGGGAGGGCAGCAACTTCTCGATGATGCGAGAGTTGGATCAGTTTTTTCTTGGAGGTTAAGGTCCCTTCTTTCGGGTGAGCTGATGGTTATTTTGTCTTCCACTATCCTTCTTTTCGCGCGCACTCCTTGTTCCTGTGTAAAGAATTCTTTCGATGTATTTCCCACAGACGATGCCAACTGTTCGAACCGGGTCTAGCACAAGGGGTTAAATCTGAAATTCTAATAAAAGAGAGGGAAGGTTGGGCAAGGATTCTTAAGAGCTTTGAAGAAAAGAAGTGTATTGCAAATAAGAAGATGATTGCCGAGTTGAGTTTGTTAGCTTAGTGTATCTGTCAAAAAGTCGATCCCCTTTTTGAAGGGTCTGCTCCACTATTTATAGACCATAGAGGCGGTTACAAAGTAGATTGACTAAAGGAAAATATACAAATTTCTAGATAAGATCGTATCTAGAAGATTCTTGCTAGATTTTCGGAAATTTTCCATGTCGGTATAGGAAAATTTCCATTTCTTTGTTTGCTGACGTGTCGCCCGACTTCCTTCAAGCTTCAACGTGCTTTCGAGAAGGAATTCTTCCGAGTTGAGTCTTTGATATTCTTGCCGAGTTCAATACTTAGCATTTTGTCCATTGTTTCGCGTGGACCGAAATAGGATCTCAGATCCATCTCCAACATAAAGTTGGGTTTCAAAAGTTATTAATCCTATTATATAAAGTTTAGTTTCAAAAGTTACAAATCAATAGGATTGTTCCACGCATCAAATCCAACGATCAAAAACTACTATGTATTTATATTTTACTAAAGTTGGGTTTCAAAAGTTACAAATCAATGAGATTGTTCCACATGTCAAATCTAACGATCAAAAATTATTATGTGTTTATATGTTATTAATAAAATATAAATTCAAATCTATTATATGAAGTTGGTTCTCAATGTTACTCATTAACATGATTCTTCCATGTGTTAAATCTAACATTTCTAAATTTTGTAGTTTTTTTTATTTTTTTATTTTTTGTCAACATTGGATCGACAAGGCCCGATCCGTAGCCTAAAACCCAACCCAAATTTCCTTTTTTAAGCTACCATAATACAGCGGGTAGGTTTCGATCCCTGGTGCCAAGTCATTAATTTTTTTTATTTTAAAATATATTTTTTTCTTAAATATTTATATTTATCACAAAATATTTATCTCTATTTATAATCCTAAAATAAAAAAGATTGGAAATTATAATCTTTATTTATAGTTATAAAAAAAAATAATCACAAATATTTATCTTATATCTTATTAAATAAAATTGGATTTCAAAATTACTCATTAACATCATTCTTCCACGTGTCATAAATAACATAATTTTCATTAATATTTATATGTACCAGGAAATATATATCTATTTTCACAATCCTAACATAAAACAATCACAAATATTTATCTCAGACTAAGTGCAACATAATCATAAAACAAAAATAATCATAACTGTTAGTGCAGAATAAAATAAAAATATTTTTTTCTAAAAATATAATTAAATAATGTATTTTTCTACATCATTGCAAATAAATTATCACTGCAAATAAATTATAACTGAAGATGTAAATATTAGTTTAAGTTATAATTTTTATATATGTATTTTAAAAATAGTATTTTTTTTTTGTTAACCACATGTAAGATTTTACAAATTGATGACCATGAGATGTGACTCTTGCATATCGGACAAGAGCAACTGCTTTATGATTCAAAAAACAGGGATACAATAAAAACCAAAATTAGAAAACAAATTTTTCAAACACAAAAGAAACTCGTGTGATGCACGGGTCCTTATCTAGTATATCTATATATACATATATAATTTTTATAAGTAATTTAATTTTTTTACTTGCTCACCAAGTTTATACTTATTACTACACTTGAGCTCCAAAATTGGTTTATGGTAATTTCGAGAATATTTCGCAAGAATAGAAACGTTCGAAAAAAGTCAAACCGTTAAAAGTCAAAAAGAAATGGCGAGACAGGTAAGAAAATAAATAATATAAAAACAAAAAACACGATGGCCGCAACTATGGCTTCATTCTCTCTCTAGAACCAAATCCAACGTCTCCGTCTCCGTCCCTTCTTCAAACGCGTCTTCTTTTCTTATATTAACCCATTCCTCTTCTCTTCTCTTTTTTTAGATTTTTTTCTTTGTTTCTATTCGGAATCTTCTCAATCTCTTCTTCCAATTTCCCTCATTGATCTGAATCGAATGATGGATTATTATTCTACATCTTGATTAAAAAAGGAACCCTATTTGTTTCATCTATCCTCGATTTTCATTAGGTATTCTACGTTTTCTGATTTTGATTTTTGTGGATTCAACCAAATTGGTTATCAGATTGATGGGTTAATGTTGAACGCCTTAGATTCCCATGTGGATGATTGGATTCATATTGTTATGTTGGAAAGTTTGAGATTTTTATACTTTTTCCGTACTAATTTTGTTTTTCTTCTTGTTTGAATGTGTGGAATGCAGATTAATGTTGTTGACATTTGTGAATGCGTGTTTGAATTCTGAATCCTGGGTTTCTGGAGTTACAATTGACAAGATAGAGATTGGGTCTCATAATATAGTTATAAGCACTGATTTGATGAACGACTTGATAGCTGGTTCTTTCGGTTGAGGCATGTGAATTATGGTATCTACAACATTTAGGAGAATTGTATCGCCTTGTTGGAGACCTTTTGGCTTTGTAGAAGATTCGATTCCAGGTGGTGATAATGCTAATGGCCGCCTCGATGGTCTTTTGTGGTACAAAGATTCAGGAAACCACATTTCTGGAGAGTTTTCTATGGCAGTGGTTCAAGCTAACAACATTCTTGAAGACCATAGCCAGTTAGAGTCCGGTCCTATTAGTTTGCATGATTCAGGACCTGAGGCAACTTTTGTTGGTGTTTACGATGGTCATGGAGGTCCTGAGGCAGCTCGGTTTGTAAACGAAAGACTCTTTTATAACCTGAGGAGATATACATCAGAACAGCGAGGGATCTCTCCTGATGTTATCACCAGAGCATTTGTAGCAACAGAAGAGGAATTTCTCAGTTTAGTGCAAGAGCAATGGAACAATAGGCCACAGATTGCTTCTGTGGGAGCTTGTTGTTTGGTGGGTGTGGTTTGTAATGGTTTGCTATATGTTGCAAACGCAGGAGATTCTCGGGTTGTGTTAGGAAAAGTCGTGAATCCGTATAAAGAGCTGAAAGCTGTTCAGCTATCTTCAGAGCATAATGCTAGTATCGAATCTGTGAGAGATGAGTTACGTTTGTTACATCCTGATGATCCTAATATCGTGGTTTTGAAACACAAAGTTTGGCGTGTTAAAGGGATTATACAAGTTTCAAGATCCATTGGTGACGCGTACCTTAAGAGAGCTGAGTTTAATCAACCACCTTTATTGCCTAAGTTTAGGGTTCCAGAACGTTTTGAGAGGCCAATTATGAGACCTGAACCTACAATTGCAGTTCATAAGATTAACCAGGAAGATCAGTTTCTTATATTTGCCTCAGATGGTTTATGGGAGCATTTAAGCAACCAAGAAGCTGTTGATATCGTCAATTCTTGTCCACGAAATGTAAATACTTTCATCAATAAATCTTCTAAAATCCATTTTATTGTTGAATTTGTGGTGATGATCTTCTTCTTTTATCATTTCAGGGTGTGGCTCGGAAGTTAGTGAAAGCTGCATTACAAGAAGCAGCAAAGAAGAGAGAGATGAGATATTCAGATTTGGAGAAGATAGAACGTGGCATTAGACGACACTTTCACGATGATATTACCGTCATTGTTGTCTTCCTTCATGCTTCTAACTTCACTGCTCCAACTCCAGTCTCTGTCAAAGCTGGTGGTCACCTCGCACTCCCTGCCAATAATGCCTTTTTATAGCTATTTTATTTTCTTTATAAAAACAGAATTTGATTTTGTTTGCTTCTTTCCTTACAAAAATTGAGTGAACATTTTCTACGTTTGTTTAATTTTTATCTTATGAACTTGAAATGTAAATTTTCCTCCAATTTATCAAATCGCGTAGAGATTGAAGACGGTAGACACTAAACCGAAATGAACCAAAATTCATAAAACCAAATTTAACCGAAATACTATCGAATTTGAACCAAAGTCCAACTTGAACCGAACCAAACCGAGAGTAGTGGCAGTCAAATAATGGTTCAGTGGAAACCATTTTCCCGGAAAAATCCATTTCCAAGCTGAGAAAGTTCTGAGGTAATGAGTGTGGGAGTGAAAATTAGCTTTTGCTCATATCCTTCTCTTGCGTTATCATCGAGGGATTTCTCTATCCATTCTTCATCGCTCTATCTGAATCGGAAAATTCTCCGACCAGTCTCCGGGAGCCTGCGGTGTAAATCCTATGGGAAACGAAGAACCGAACCAATTTTGGCTGTTATAGAGTCAAGGTAATCAAATATGTGTTTTCTCCTCTGAGGGATTACAAATTTCGTTTGTATTGAGAGGCTTGAGGTCTTTGTGTGGTGATGGTGTTATTTTGCAGTCGAGTACCGGAGCTTGATTCTTCATCAGAACCACTTCAAGTGTTCGATGGATCGACTAGGTTTGGGTTTAGAAGATGTTTTAATTTCATTTTTCTGGAAATGTTACTTACCAAGTTGAGAATGATGATGAACAATTTTGAGTCTCTGTGATCTGAAGGTTGTACATTTCGTATACTTGCCCATTTGCTCAGCGTGCCTGGATTACTCGGAACTACAAGGTTGCATTTCTGGTCATTCTTAGAGCTTATTCTGTATAGAGACATGAAACTAACTTGGATCTAGATCAATTTCTTATGTTACTTGTTTGGGCAGGGTCTGCAAAACAAGATAGAACTCGTACCAATTGATCTCAAAAATAGGCCTGCTTGGTATAAGGAGAAAGTTTACGCCGCAAACAAGGTATGAACTTCACTATCTTAAAGCGTATGTGAAAGAATTTGGCCAAACTTCAAGCAGAAACCATTTGTGTTTTGTTATCTGTTGTGTGCAGGTGCCTGCATTAGAGCACAATAACCGAGTAATAGGCGAGAGTCTTGACCTGATTAAGTACATTGACACCAATTTCGAAGGGCCTTCTCTTACACCCAATGTGAGTATTGATGGGTTCCTTGTTATATTGAGCTGAATATTATTTTGAAAACTGAACTTACAAGAGAGACATCCATGGAATAAGAACAGGGTTTAGAGAAGCAAGCGCTAGCTGATGAGTTAATCTCCTACACCGAGTCATTCTCCAAGGCTGTGAGAACCACGCTCAAAGGCGGCGATAACAATGAAGCAGGTGATTAGAAGATGACTATAAAGTTTCTTCTGTTTTTGCGGAATAATTGTATGAATCTTGTCTCACATATTTTCAGATGCTGCATTTGATTACATTGAGCAAGCTTTTTCGAGATTCAATGAAGGGCCTTTCTTCCTTGGCCAATTTAGTTTGGTATGTCTTATATTTTCATCAACTTCTTAAACCCATATCTCAGCTCTTAATGCTGAGACAAAAATGTTGTGCATAATATCTTCAGGTTGATATTGCATATGCTCCATTCATAGAAAGACTTCGGCTTATCTTAAAGGATGTGATGAATGTGGATATAACATCTGGTCGGCCTAACCTTGCCCGTTGGATTCAGGTTAAGCCATTACCTCAAATTTAGAATCTATCTCTTCTCTAGACACTTATGCTAAATTTCTGGTTCTTCACCTTTTTGATCAGGAGATGAACAAGATTGAAGCTTACACCGAAACCTGTCAAGATCCGCAAGAACTAGTTGAAAGATACAAGAGACGAGTCCAAGCAGAAGCACGTCCGTAAAGATGGTTCTTAGAATTTCTCCATTCACAGGTTCTGAAGAGTCAAATAAGGAGATATTGTAAGTTTGTAACCAAGAATTTTATATAATATATTGTCTTGGGAAAGGATTGAAAAAGCATCTATATTACAGGCAACAACTGTATTCATGTATCTCAGAGTTATGAGACCATGTAAATTTCCAGAATGTAATTGCACCTGCTGCTTTTCCATCATTTCCCATAAGATTGTGCTTGCAGCTTCAATAAAAAGTCAGTGCGGGCCGAGCGTGATTTAGAGATATTATACAAAACCAAATCAAGCTGACTACTACGATCCCAGAGCCCAAAGTTGAAAACAGAACTAAAGCATCATATAAGAGTCTTTTAGTGCTTGCCCAGCTAATTTCATTTGTGTCCAGATAGAAATTAGTCAGCTTTCTTCAAGAAGAGAGGTAAAATGTCGCTGAGCAAATCTTCCATTATATGTGTATATACTGAATGCAAACGCCCAAAACAGAAGTCTGTTGCTACTTCTTTAGCAGTGCTCTCCATATCTTCCTCATATAAACAACTAAAGACCATATAGAGAGCCCTGCAGATACATAGAGCAACCCAATTCCGGATGGTAAAAGTTTCTCAAAACAGCTTTCCCGGCTTACAAGAAGTATGGTTAGCGCTATCATCTGCGTTGCAGTTTTCCACTTTCCCAAGCTATTTACAGCAACAGCCTAAGGAACATCAATGTATTTTTTACGATTTAGGTAGCGAACACTTACAATCAGAAAAGATCCAAGAAGATGAATATGACAATGATGACTTTACCTTTGAAAGCTTGCCGTTTTGAGATGCAGCCCATTCCCTTACCGCAGACATAGTAATCTACAGTGAAGTGTCACCAAATAGTTTAGACCGGAGAGCTACGAAATGCAATTTGCTTAATGATATCTAAGAATTCAGTCAACTTTACTATATCTCACCTCTCTACCAATGATGGCAATTGAAGGTACTGTCACTAACCATGGAACTGGTGCTAAGACAATAGCGTCCATTGGCTTAGTACATAATAAGATCAATGTAGCTGCTACCATAAGCTGCAAACGCATGACATAAATGAGAAAGATAAAAATCTTATCCTTTCTACTACAACAAGGCTGAGATAAAGAAAATATAAAACAGGAGAGGAAGTGGCTAAGGAAGAGGATCTCTCACCTTATCTGCCACTGGATCCAAAAAAGCACCAAAGGCAGAACCTAATCGCATCTGAAAAGGCACATCACATGCATTAAGCTTGCAATTTCAAGTGTAATATAAAGAAGTATTCAAAAGAACACGAAAAGGTCAAAAATGAAAAACCTTTCGTGCAATATATCCGTCAAGCCAGTCTGTAATGGCTGCTGCAATGAAAATACTTGTTGTGGCAGTTCTCCCCCACCAGCAATCAACGTAAAAGGCTACATCCAAAAGACAAAACAAAGAGATGAACCCAATGTAATGAGAAACAATCAAAATCAGGAAATATAACATCAAGAGATTTAATTAAGTATTAGTCAGACGTTAATCATAGAAATAAGCTCAATTCAGAATATTCTTTTAAATTCTCCACATACAGGAGAACGAGAGAATCCGTGTTCCAAAGTCGAATTCAAGCAAACAAAATTCTGATCTGAATAGGATTTGAAAGAGCCAGAAAAATCAGAATTGCCCTCCTCGTTCAGATCTGATGATAAAATCCTATCACACACCAGAATTCAGAGTGGAAAACCATTAGCAAAAAACTCAACGTACTCGCAATGAGAATCGGGACAGCAGCTACACGGCCAAGTGTTAATACGGTCGGCAATGTAAGAATTTTAGAAGATAATGGTGGGGGTGGAGGCAATGGCGACGAATAGCGATTACGGAGCAAAGCATCTTCTCCGGCACCACCAAAACTGTTCTGATCCACCGTGACGGTGTCATCTTCTTCACCCATATTCGTCACAAAGACCTGATCTGCCTTAATCTCCGGCGAAGAAGAGGAAGAGAAGAAATAGGAATGGCGGTGGCGACACCGACCTGAATCCGGAACCCTAAGCCTTTATGGAACAATAACGGCAAATAATAATGGAGCTTGTTGAGAGGCTAATGTGCGCCAAGAAGGAATAATAAGCGAGCAGGGAGCGTAACGTGCGCCGAAAATCGTCGACATGGATCGACGATCGGTAATGCAGCAAATGTCACGTTTTGGGCCTTGGTTTAGGTGTAAAGATAAATCATTTAGTGCAGACGAAAGTGAATGTGATAATGAACCGCCAATTATTATTATTATGTTTAGCCCTGGCCATTCGGGTATACCTTGTTGTGGTTTTCAGGTTTATAATTTTATTACCCAATAGGGTAATTTTATTTTTTGGGTCGGGTTTAGTTTAGGTTTGGATAGTATTCATTGAGTTTGGGTAATACTCGAAAAAAAAAATTTTTAAAAGAAAAAAATTATTCAAAAATTATTCTAAAACCAAAAAATACCAAAAGAAATATCCAAAAATACCTGAAAAATATTTGAATATTTATAAATTATTTGAATATTTATAAACTATCAATTAAAAAAATAAATTTTATCCAAAGTATTTTAAAATACCTTAAGTATACTCAAATACCTAAAAAGTATTTAGAAATACCTAAAAATACATAAAAATACCTAAATATTCGAAAATTACTAAACTTTATATATGTGTTCGGGTAATCGGGTACTTATTCGAGTATCGGTTCGGATTCGGGTATTACCCGTACCCATGGATCCAAACAAAACGGACCCAATAAAATAATAGTTCGGTTTCGGGAACTATCCGATACCCGAATTTTCGGGTCAGATTCGATTCGGGTTTCAGATATTATGCCCAAACCTAATTATGTTGGTATACCAAAACTGATGGCCAATATTTGTGGTAGATGATCCATCATTTGGCTCCTTTGCTTCTTTTACTGAAATGGAATTTGGCACCTATAGCATGCAAAAAAATGCTTAGAAACTTGAGAGGATAAACAAAACGAAAACTTTGACAAAACAAAAAAAAAAGACAAATTATTTGTTCCTTACGAATTTCTACACAAAACTCCAAATTACACTTTATCAAGTAAAATTGTGATCGGAGGATAGAAAAGAGTGAATGAAGTCTATATCCTCTCAGAATGTCATAAATATTCTAGATTGAAATTTTTGATAATTCTTTCCTTTTCTTTGTCACTCAATTTCCCTTTTATTAGGTATAAACTAGAGGTTGAACCGGGTTGGCTACGCCCGGTTAATATATTACAAATCATAAATTATTATTATTTTGGTATACAGTGTTTATGATTCTTGTATCATAGTTTTATATGTATATATTATTTCTAGTAATTTTTTTTTGTTTTATTGTTACGAAACTTCTGTCATAGTTTAATTTTTACATCTAAAGTTAAAACTACATTTTAATTGGTAAGTTTGAAATCTCTATTATAATAAAACCGTAGCGTTGAATTATCCGTATAATTTATAATAATATAATAGAGATTTAAAATCTTTGATTGGTCAATTTGTATTAGATAATTAATTTGAATAAAATTTGTTTAGATAATTTGTCACATGATTCGGTTATATCTTTGTCTTTTTGTAACAATAAATTTTTATTGATTTGATCGGTCATATTTGATTTGAACTATGATTGGTGGTATTTGAATTTGAACCATAATTTGATTGGTTGTATTTTTGAACCATAATGTGACTATGTTTTTTCTAAGTTGTTCTAACAAAATAAGTTTGTTAAGATTATTATAAGATCCTTAATTAAACAGATTTTGTTTGTTAAATTAGGATAAGAACATTAATTTAATGATTAACCAAATCTCTATTATAATAAAACTATAGCAATAAGATTTTCCGTATCTTTGTAATAATCTAATATAGATTTTAAATCCCTTGATTTGGTTTGATTGGTCGATTTGTTTTAACTAATTAATTTTTTTTGTTTAGATAAGATTATTTAAAAATATTAATTATTTGTTTTAATTCGATTTCAATAAAAACATACAAAGAAAACTTTAATCAATTAAGATTTGATTTTTGTTAGTTTTAAAAAAAGTCTCTAACCAATTAAGATTTGAATTCGTTTGTTAAAAAATGAAACTTTAACCAATTAAGATTTGATTTTTGTTGGTTTTAAAAGGAATCTCTAACCAATTAAGATTTGATTTTTGTTAGTTTGATGTATGTTACTAATAATTTATTTATTTGAATATTTTTATAATGATAAGAAAATTTCAAATCTTTGTATATATTAAAACCATAACATTAACAGATTCATATATTTTATAATAATAAATACAATTTTTTATCTCTTGATTAGATTTGATAATATTCTTTAATTGATTATTATCTCTTGATAAGATTTGATAAGATTCTTTAACTGATTATCTACATAATATTATTAATTTATTGATGATATATATATATATATATATATATATATGTATTTTAAAACAAAAATTCTTAAATTTTGAGTATTAGCCTATTCAGCTTATCAATTTTTAAATATTAAACAACTCAAATATTTTGAAACTAAATTAAAACAAAAAGTAAGCCAACGTCTCCTTTAACTTGAATTTATCTGTTCCTATATAATATGCAAATTAAATAACACAAAATTACATGTCTACAAATCTAAATGAACATGGAACTAAAATTCTAAATGAATACGAGTTTGAAACCTAAATGAATATGGGTCAAGAAGTTTAATTAAATATAAGTCTAAAAACAAATTGAATATGTGTCTAAAAACTTAAATGACACGAGTTAAAAAAGTTTATGTACAGAAATTATAATGCATTAAAACCTCAATCAACAGAGATCAAACAATATATTTCGTGTACAACACTAATCAACACTAATCATCACTATATATATATATATATATATATATATATATGACCAATAAATTTACATATGAAACCAAACTCCTGCATAGCACGGGACATCATTTAGTATAATAATATTTCAACACGTAAATTCTAAATAATTGTAAACTAGATATATATCTACGCTATAGCGTGGGATTTGATTATTTTTTCAACCATGTTTATTTGGTTCCTAAACCCGTGTTGATATTTTGAATGTTATTTTAGAGGTCCAAAATCCGGACCGAAATTAACCTGAATTAGAGAAAATGAACCCGAAACAAACACGATAAATTACCTTAATAGATCATAAATCTGTGTATTTAAAAAACCAAACCTAAACCTGAACCTGAACCAATCCAAAACAAATTTTTTTAGAGTTTTTCTATTAAATCTCTTTTAATTTTGAATTTTTATATATATAAATACTCGAACCCGAACTCGATTTATACCGGACCAAACTCTATCCAAACAATAAAAATATTTGGATAAGTCATAAATTAGAATAAGGAAATACCAAATTAGATGAACCGAACCCGATAGAATACCAAAAAAGTATCATAAATCTATATACCCGAAAAAGCAAATCCAAACCAGAACCGAAACCGAATTTGTAACCGATTTTTTTTTTTTTTGCTTTTTAAATGTTTTTTCACTAAATCTTTATTAATTTAGATTTTTAAATAAATATCTGTAACAAAACCTATCTCAAGCCTATTTTTAAGGGTTGTTATGAACTATAGGTTAATTTTTATCCTAAAGTTTATAACATGGTCAAAATGAAAGTGTCTCCCGCTTTAATATATAAGATACTATGGATATAATTAAAAATTAAGTAGACTCTTACCAAACCAAATTCCAAAAACATAGGTAATTCAAAATAAAATAAAATTTCAAAATGAATAACATGATTCCTAACCCAATCCAAACTATGTGAATCTAAACTAAAATAATCACAATTTATCAAATAACTTATATATTTAATTAATCATATATATATATATATTTTAATATACTAAAAATATTTAAATTTAAATAAATTAGTCAATTATTTCTTTTAAAATTTGTTTGCCCAAAACCAAACCAACTATCGTAATTTGATTTGGAGTAAAACCAAATCATAATCATTTTTTCGATCCAATATACATAATTTATAGAATTTATAGGTAATTGATCTCTTTAATCTAAGGAATCCCAACACTTTCTTTCCCTAGTTATATTAGGCCCAATTTGTAATAAAAGAAGCATCTATAGAAACGCAGATGACGTTTTTATAAGAGGTGTGTGATTATGTTACCTCTGAAGGTAAAAGACCAGTCTGTCCACGATCAATCAATTGCTTCATTTCATCTCTTGGCCAATTTTTCTCCCACCTAAGACATCCCAAATAAAATTACAGACACATTAATTCAAGTTCATACATGCTAAAATTTGTTCATATTTGAAGATAAGAATAACCAACAATGTGGTATATGAGTAATAATGATAAGAAAAACATAATGATTTGTTTTGAAATAAGGTACCTATTCTTGATGTTGAAAGGAGAATCAAGGAGAGGAAAACTTTTTCGTTGCTAAATTGTCCATCTGTGGGTGGTTGGGAGGAAGAATTTTCTGTAGCCGTATTTTATGGACATAGATGATAAGTATAATGCAGACAGCGGGACTCGATCCTTGGATGTGCAAGTGCGTCTGCTTTTAGTGGACTTACAGCCTGCCACTAGGCTAAATGCCACTTGCGTTTGATAGAGGTTTTTGGCCTCTAAATAGAATTTTTTAATAGAGTTAAATATTAATTTAATATAAGAAAATGGGTAGAGTAGTGGGAGAAGTAGAAAGGTTTTAAAAAGAAACGGTGGTACTTAAAAGTTTTGGAGATTCAATAAATGTGAAGAAATTGAGAAATAAAGAGGGGAGGTTGAACGTTTATGTGGCGACATGGAAGGAGAAGGTTTGACGTAAGAGAAAGTTGATGACGTGGCGGCATAAGAGAGAGTGGATGAAGTGGCAGCGTAATAGAGAAAGTTTAGGTTCCTAATGTGGATAGCCTAGGAGGCCATAATTAGGAACTTTTAGTATATATAGATTTCACACATTAGGACAACATAATAAGAGCCGATAACATGTGGACTAGTGGTAATGGTCTATCTACAAATCCTCAGACACCAGGGATTGAACTCCCTACCGGTAGTAGTAGGATCAGGATTAAAGGTCACTAGACCAGTTGGCAAAAAAAACAACATCATAAGAGAGTACATAAAGCTCAATAAAACTAAAAACAACTGGAATATAAATTTAAAACATATCCAGGTGAAGTATCTCATACACTCTGGAAATCTAGGATGGAAGTTGGATTTCGCTCTTGAACGTAAGAAAAATCTTGAACTAATCATGGTTATGTCGTCATAAATGACCGTCGAACACTAAGGGGCTCCTTGAATGATTGGTCTTGAGCTTTTAAAATATTTCCATAGTGAAGTAGTTTAGAAATATTGATATCTCCCTAAAAGGAAAGAGGAACTTAGGTCTAGCATTTTGAAAAAGAAAACTAACCTAATCCACATGCTTACAATCCAATAATACCCAAATAAAATCTCTTTAAGACCCACAAAAGAAATGTTCTTGTTCTCAAAAGCCCATTTCATTTATAAAGAAAATTTTATAGAGTACCTAATAAAAGGACGTACACAACTATCAGACCCAATACCACCTATATCACCAAAGTGCACTTATCTTTTCGGTAACTTGTCCAGAGAGAACTCCAGGGTTAAGCGTGCTCGAGTTAGAGTAGTTGAAGGATGAGTGACCTTCCAGGAATTGATTTTCGGAATTGGGCTCATTACAGCTCTGAGCTCCTTTCGAGCTGATTTAACTTCGAGGAGTTAGTTGGTTAAGTCAAGATTCCATAGAAATTGGATCTATTTGGATCGGTCAAAAATCTTTGAAGAGTGACTGTATGTCCTGGTTGGAGTCAAAATATGTTTAATAAAGTCTTGGTTGTGTCTTCATGGGCCATGGCTGGGCTGTGATTATGGTAAGATTTTCAAGGTCCTCTAGATTATTTGTACTCTTCATGTTATTGATAACATGATTTTTAGGCCTTGTTAGTCAGATCCATGTAGCATACAAGGTTATCGAACCAAATGGATGTGAAACTAATACTCAGGATGTNCTAACACTCAGGATGTGATAAACTATTCTAATTCAAGCCAAATAGATGATATGATTGTCTAACAACCTAAAACATAGAATTAAGATGCAAATGGTAAGAAACATAAATTAAGGCAAAGCATAAATGAAACAGTGAAAGCTACAGAGCAATAAACAAGAGTAATGACAGCTAAGCAGATAATAAAGCAATGATGAAATTGGGTTCATGAGGAAGAAGGGTTCAAAAATTTCAGCTCAATCATGGATCTCAAGTACTCATCTAACAAACTACTAAGCAGATCTAAG
>OVAX01001640.1:0-41341 GCA_900406405.1 Lepidium africanum | reverse complement strand
CAAGCAATTATGGAGAGTCAAAGAAGTCACATGGCTCCTCTTGAAGTCTTCATGGCCGTTTGCCATAATAATAAGTAATGATGAAGTCTCTTTTGTTTAGACCAACTCAAGTATGTTTTGTCTTTAAGTGCTTTGTCTTTTGGATCCCACTTGTAAGTGTGTGTGAGTGTATATAGTGTGTTGTAAGGTGCTGTAAATGGATAAGGAGATTAATACACTCTTCTTCTTCTTCCATACACTCTCTCTCACTCTTGGATACAAGCTTCTTTAATCTCTCTCAATCTCTTAATTAATCTCTTAATTTTCAATCATTCTTTCAACTGGTTACCTTTTTTTTCCCCTTTGAAGGTGATGTCCTCTAGATCTCTACTATTTCACTAAGTTGATGATGAAGATCGCTTGGTGATTTCGCTCTTGAACAAACATTGGTCCTGACGGCATCGGAGGTCTTATAGGTTGAGTTCTCAAAGATTTGTTGTTTTTTGTGTTTCTTGTACCATCGACGATAGTTTCAATTCAAGTCTCACCGGCAACTTGAAATTTGGAGAATAACTCTCCGCAGCCACCACTTTGCTTAACGTGGTGAGCATTCTGTTTATAAATTTCAAGATCACATAATAGATCTTGAGGCGGTGGAGCTTCTCGGAAACAAAGACTAGTGATGGGACACTGAAGCAGTTTTTTCTGGCGGCACTTTCATCTTAGAAGAGCAAATCAGACTTTAGTCAAGAGGTATTTACGGGGAGGATTCCGTCCACCGGAGTTGCATGGCGGAGCTACCCTCAAGCTAACACATGGAAACACCGTTTTCTGCTGCGTGGTCTCTCTCTTGTCACGTTAGATTTTCTAAGGATCTTTGTGTACTTAGTCTTAGGCCCATTTTAGTTTTATTTACCTGCTTGTAACTCTGTTATGCAGGCATTTTGAATAAAAATTCTAGACGCTAAAAAACGTAAATAAACAGGTTAAACGAAAATTATCTTTCAAACTCAGTAAGGTACAAGTTATATTAAAATGAAAAATATATAAAATATAAAAGGCTAAGCAAGTCGTCTGATTTGCTTACTCCTAAAATAGTTTGACACTAGTTGGTGAATTCGAATTCTACCATGTTCCAATATGAACAATTTAACTCTGGATCCAGTCTTATTGATTCAATATTTTTGACAAAAAAATATAAAATGAAAAAATGTCAATCAAACACTCAACGTAGGAAAAAATTCAAATCAAACATCCAACTATCATAATTTCAGATTAAATAATGTTTTTTGTTAATTTTATTAAAACCCTGAATTTGCATTGATTGAACTGGTTAAAACGGGATTAACAGGATTAAAACAGATTTTACTATTTCTGTAAACGAGTTAACTTTAAGGTAAATCAGCTCGGTAATAAAAAAATTTAAGATATTAATGAAAACAACTAAAAATATATTTGTTTAATCTGGAATTATGTTAGTTGGGTGTTTGATTTGAGAATTTTAGTAAATTGAGTGTTTGATTAATATTTTTCCAAATAAAAATATAGTTTCTAATTAATTAAAAGTTGGCATATAACAATATTATTATTAGTAACTATATAAATTTTCTCTGACCCTTGAAACCAAAATAAAAACTATAGAAAGTTTCCCAATACATCTCGGATAGACAGAGAAAATGGCAAATATTTCTAACATTTTATTGCACCAACAATCTTATATACTATTTGCGAAATGATTTTTGTCAAAAAACCTTACGTGTCAACACCACGTTTAATTTTGACATGGTTGATTAAAAAGTTACCCTAACATTAAATTACTAAATTACTCTCATATTAAATTTTATTTACTTTTAATATTTAAATAATAACTTAATTTTTTTGTTATATAGATAATTACATTTAAAATTTGTAATTAAATTTAATTACAAAATACTAATCCTATTTATTAAATATATGATAATATTCATAATTAAACCTAAATTATAATATATAAGATTTATTTAAAAAATTAAATTTCATAAATCATATAATTATTGTTTTTATTTAATTTTTTATTTTATCTTCGATAAATCCTAATTTCATTTGAATATTATCATAATTTTTGATAAATCATAATCCTATTTGAATATTATTTTTTTTTCAATTAATATTTTTTTGGTAATATATATAATAACACTTAAAATTCGTATAAGTAATTTTTTAATTAAATTTTTTTATTTTATCTTCAATAAATCCTATTCCTATTTGAATATTATCATAATCTAAATCCTATTCCTATTTGATTGGTAAGTTATAGGTAAATTATTTTCACTAGATTTTGTTAATAATCTTATATATTATTTGTAAAGTGATTTCTTAAAGAATGCATACGTGTCAACATCACATTTAATTTTAATATAGTTAATTACAGAATTACCATAACATTAAATTACTAAATTGCTCTCATATTAAATTTTTGTTTCCTTATAATATTTAAATAATTATTTAATTTTTTGTAATATAGATAATTGCATAAAATATATACAAACTTAGAATTACATTTATATAAAAAAATTAAAATTGTAAATAAATTTATATAAAAGAAAATCAAATTTGTCATTTAATAGTTACTTTTATTTTGACTTAAGTTTTTTATTTTGTTACTTTTGTAATATAGAAAATTACATAAAATATATATAATATTATAAATAAAAATTTGTATAAAGTAAATTAAAACTAGTAATTTAGTTTAATTATTTTTATTTTGAATTAAGTTTTTTATTGTGAAGAAAATATAATGATCTTTTAAATTTTAAAATTGTTTGAGAATTAGTTAAAAAGATTTGTTTTGATTTAATACTTTTTAGAATTTTAATGAGATAAAGATAATTACAAATCTTTCATACTTATTATAATATTTTATAAATCATATTCCTATATGAATATTATATTCTTTTCTATATAAAGCCTTTCAACAAAAGTTCCTGTAAAATATTTGACTAACTTTGCATATATTTCATCTTAAAAGATATATAAAAATGTTTTGATTGGTAAGTTATAGGTTAAAGTATTTTTACAGAATTTTGTTAATAAGATATAGTAAATAATAATTTTTAAAACAGTTTTTTTTGGAGAATTTCAAAATACCTTTTTTTACTATTTCAATTTTTAAAGGTGTCTTTTCTTTTCGAAATTGGAAGAGAGAAATATATATGAGGGAGCATTTTTTTTTAAAAAGCATGCTAAAAAGGGCATTCATCAAAGATACTCTTTTTTTTTTTTTTTTTTACATGTGTTTACTACAGATGTAATCTGTCAAATTGTCAATATGAAAACATTAGATAATGTGAAGGCAAAAGAAAAATATACTCTAAAACTAATATTTTATTTTCAAGATGTTTGGTAAATTTTCCTGACATTTATTTTTACTGTTTTAAAAATATTTACTTTTAGATATTTTGACGTTTTGTCACTGAATTTCAATGAAACAGTGAAATATATTTGATGTGTATCATCGGAGTTATATGGCTAAAAATTTTTGATTATGTGACACAAAACAATACATACACTATTGTATGTGTTGTTAGGTTTGCATGTCTAAAGAAATAGAAAAGTTAGTAATATTCAATCATCATTATATATATTATTATTTTCTTATGAAAAATGTTAGGTGGCAAGTGTCAACACTACGTTTAATTTTAACATGGTCGATTACAAACTTGCTCTTAATATTATATTTAATTTATTTTTATATCAAACTAAAAAATCTTTAATAAAATAGTTATATTATTAAATAAGAAAATTTAATAACTTTTATCATATAAGAAAAATTTATTCATTGCACTAAAAAATTATGTATAATAATTTTAAATTTAAAATATTTATTTTGAAATTAAAATTTAATGTTTAATTTTTTATCAAATAAAGATGTTAAAATCATATATATATATATATATATATATTATTAAATGAGTGAATCTTATGAAAAAACATAGGTGTCAAAACCATATTTAATTTTAATGTGGTTGATTAGCCCCTCATATGATTTGTTAAATGTGAGGTTAATGAAAAAAATTATTTAATATAATATTTTACAAATGGATGATTTTGTATTTAATTTTTTAGAAATTAGTGTTAATAAAAATTTATTTTTGACATGTCAATTTGATTTTATTTTTAGAGTTTTTATCTAATATTGATTATTAAAAACGTAATTACTAATATATAAAATAATAAAATTATAAATTAATTAAAATATTTATGTCTGCACGCATGTGCAGGAAAATCACCTAGTTATATAGTATAATATAACAATAAATATCGGTATAAGCCAAACTATATCTACCTATAAAATTTGTTACAGTGGTTAATTAGTAGTATATTAGGAAGCATATATGTTTTCTTTGTCAAACCAAATTTTGTAATTAGAATTCAATGTATAGAGTGTTGGAGGTGGATCCGAGATCCTAGTTCGATCCATGAGAAATAATGGGCAAAATTCTAAATATTGAACTTGGCAAGAATATTGAAGTCTCAACGCGAAAATCTTCATTGTACTCGGAAGAATTCCTTCTTGGAAGCGCTAAGTTTAAAGGAAGTCGGACGACATGTCATCAAACAAGAAAATAAAAAAATTTCTATTCCGATATGGAAAATTTTCGGAAATCTAGGTAGAATCTTCTAGATAAGATCATATCTAGACAATTGTAATATTTCTTTTTGGCAAAATACTTTGTAACCGTCTCTATGATCTATAAATAGAGGAGCAGATCCTTGAAACAAAGGATCAGCTTTTTGGACGTACACATTAAGCTAATAAACCCTATTCGGCAATCATCTTTGCTTGGCACTATACTTCTTCCCTCCAAATTCTAAAAAAGTCCTTGCCCTTTTCTTCCCTCTTTAATCGAAATTTCGGATTTAGCCCCCTTTGTACTACACCCGGTTCGAACCGTTGGCGCCGTCTGTGGGAAAGACATCGAAGGATTTCTTTACACAAGGGAAAGGAGTACACACCTAGAATGGATGGTGGAAGTCGAAGTTACGATCAACTCACCGGAAACGAGGGATCCTAGCCTCCAAGTACGCACTGATCCGATTCTCGAATCACCTTTGAACTCTGCTCAAACTCGGAAGAAAAATCGAGACTAATCTCGAGAGGTTACCGTTCTCCCCGGTCCACATGAAGAGCCACCATCGATCGAGAACTTGGTGCGCAATTTGATAGAATTACTGTTCTGACCGAAGAAACGAGGAGAGATTCGATAGAATTAAGTCTCAGATAAACGAGGGTAGTATCCCGTCTACACAAATCAACATGCCACATGGAGAAGTATTGGCCAGCGTGCAGAGGAACCTATTCCGAGGAGTACCAAGTTCGCAACCAACTAACATCTCAAGACCGGGACAATCTGTGACGCAAAACATGCTAGGACAGCATGCGCCACAAACCCTAGATGTGACAACCGTATTCAGAATAATGGAAGACATGAAATCTCAATTCCATCAAGCTACCAGCTCAACACCCGAGATTGGGCGAATTCTGGCTCAAGCTCAAAACTCGCCATTTGCGCCAATACCAAAAAGGGTCTTGGTAAATCGAGGACCAAGACTAAAAGGATGAGCGCCTTCAACGTCATGATGAACAGAAAGGATTACAACCCCGACCAAAAGGATGCCACTTACTGTCAACTCTTTGCCGAGAACCTAACCGGCGATGCTTTGGTATGGTTCACCAAGTTACCTACAGAGTCGATTGAGAGCTTCAATCAACTTACTGAGTTGTTCATGAAGCAATACGCTCTATTTGTTAACCAAGACACCTCTATAGCAGAGTTAAGGTCTTTGAAGCAAGGATTTGACAAGTCTCTAAAGTCGTATCTGGGACGCTTCAAGAAAATTCTAACTAAAGCTAAAGTCAGTGACGATATGGCCATTAAGGCTCTATGAACTAGAAAGGCTACAGATGAGACCTTGAGGAGAAATCTATTTATGAACAAGCCTAGTACGATATCGGATGCACTATGCAGAGCAGCAAGGCAAGCAGATTATGTGGAGGAAAAGCAGATCCTCGCCAAAACTCAAAAAACTCAGCAAGACTCGGGAGTAAAGGAGTCGAAATAATAATATCATGAGTCGAGACAGCATAATTACGGAGGAAAATGAATCTCGGCCACAACTTTTCAAGTCGCGAAAACTAATAACTCAGTTCGTAAGAATAGAACTGGCCATTCCACTTCAAAGTGTAAGCAGCTGCAAGAACTACTTGCCGAAAAATTTAGCAAAGGTGAATTAAGTGTCTCAGAAGAAGAGACTCAAAAGTTTAAAACGCAAAAATGGAAATAAGTCGAGTTGTAAAAAGCAACTTACAAAGTGGCGAGTCAAAACAGGAACGCCAAAGAAAAATGGCAGAAACAAGATGAAGAGACCAACGAACAAAGATCTCCACAAGTGAAAGTCAATGTAATCATGGGAGAATTACAGTTTTATGATGACACTATAAGGTCAATCAAAAAATATGAACGAAAGGTTATAGCAGTGGTCAACATCGAACCAGTCACTAAGAATTTGGGAACGGTGGATTCAAAAGTAGCATTCACCACCAAGGATATCGAAGGAGTAAGTTTCCCATATAAGGATCCGCTAGTCGTAAAATTACGAGTAGCCGACTGTGACGTATCTCGGATTCTCATCGATACTGGATGTTTTGTGGACTTAATCTTCAAAGAGACATTAGACAAAATGGCATTACCAGACGTTCGACTCAAATCGATTGAAAGAACACTAACTGCGTTCGATGGAAGTACGATCAACACAATCGGAATGGTTAAGTTAGCAATCCAAGTTGCTGGAATTACAAGATGAATCAAGTTCTTACTAGTAGATAAACCACCAATCTACAACATAATCCTAGGAATGCCATGGATTCACGCGTTGAAAGCAATCCCATCAAGTTACCATAAGTGTGTAAAGATCCTGACAGACAAAGGAGTTTACACACTTCGAGGAGATTAGAAGATGTCTCGGACTTGCTTTATCGCCGAGTTAAAGTTATGCATGATCACAACGTTCGTAAGAAATAAAACATTGTCGAAACCTCACGTTCCCGAGAAACCAGATCAATCAACTATTGAACTCGTCAACATTGACTTAATGGACTCATCCAAGTGCGTAAGCATTGGAGTCAACTTGAGTAAACCGATCCGAGACGAATTGATCCAACTTCTGGAGAAAAACGTGATAACATTCGCATGGACAGCCAAAGATATGTCTAGAATCAATCCAAAGATTGCAAGCCACGGGTTGAATGTCGATCCGGTATACAAACCGATCAAGTAGAAAAGAAGAAAGCTAGGGCCAGAAAAGACAAAAGCTGTAATTGACGAGGTTAAAAAGTTGACCGACGCTGAGTCCATCGTCGAAGTTCAATACCTGGAGTGGCTAGCTAACCTAGTTGTTGTCCCAAGAAAAACGGGAAGTGGCGAGTCTGCGTGGATTTTACCGACCTGAACAAAGCTTGTCCAAAGGATAGTTTCCCGTTACCAAACATCGACCGAATTGTCGAAGCAACGGCTGGAAACGAACTTCATTCGTTCATGGACGTTTTCTCAGGGTATAATCAAATTCAAATGCATCCCAACGACATGGAGAAAACTTCGTTCATCACGGAAAGAGGAACTTATTGCTGCAAAATAAAGCCATTCGGTCTAAAGAATGCTGGAGCAACTTACCAGCACCTGGTCATTAAGATGTTTGCTGACCAACTAGGGCACACAATGGAAGTATACATAGATGATATGCTAGTCAAGTCGCTAAAAGCAGAAGATCATGTTGACCACTTAGCACGTCACTTTCGAACTCTTAACGAGTATCATATGAAGCTCAATCCGGTAAAGTGCATCTTTGGAGTAACCTCAAGAGAATTCCTTGGCTACATAGTCACTCAAAAGGGAATTGAAGGGAATCCCAAACATATTAAGGAAATCCAAGAGTTGTCTTCTCCGAAGAGCAAGCGGGAAATTCAAAGGCTAACCGGCTGAATTGCTGCAAAACCCGAAGACGGAGAACCACTATACTTATATATTGCGATCTCAACATTGGCAGTAAGCAGTGTGCTTGTTCGAGACGACAGAGGAACTCATCTGCCAAACTTCTACACCAGCAAGTACTTAAATGGAGCTGAGTCTAGATACCTGACTACAGAGAAACTCGCCTTAGCGGTTGTAACCTCGGCATGAAAATTATGACCTTACTTCCAGTCTCACACTATCATAGTGTTATCGAATCATCTGCTATGAACGATATTGCATAGTCCAAAACAATCTGAAAGATTGACTAAATGAGCTGTTGAGTTAAGCGAGTACGATATCAAATTTAAAGGAAGAACAAGCGTAAAGTCTCAAGTACTAGCTGACTTCCTAATCGAATTGTTTCTCGACTTGGAATCTTTAAAGTGAGACAAAGTTCTTCGAACTTGGAAAATTTACGTCGATGGATCATCATCTCAACACGAATTAGGAGTTGGAATCTGACTAGAAAGCCCAACCGGAGAGGTCTTAGAGCAATTTTTTCAACTTTCGTTTCCAGCGTCAAACAATGAAGCTGAATACGAAGCGTTGATCGCAGGGATCATACTAGTCAAAGAAATCAGAGAAACTGAAGTATAGTGTTATTGCGACTCTCAGTTAGTAGTTAACCAAGTAAACGGAGGTTATGGTACAATGAACAACCGAATGGAAGTTTATCTCAAAGTCGTCAAGGATTTGACAAAATATTTAAAATTCAAAGTTAACAAAATTTCTAGATCCGAAAGTACTTCGACCGACGCCTTGGTACCTTTAGCATTTACAACGAATTCTGTTCAAAGGTGAATTATACCAGTCGAAAGTAAAGATTGACCTAGTATAAGTCTACCAAAAGGACACCTTAATATGCCAGATCTTGAGCAACCTAGTGTACAGAAGATTGATTAGAGAGAGGAGATTCTCGCATACATTATGGATGGAGAGACTCCAGAAGACAAATGGGCAGCATGCCGACTAAAGGCCAAATGCGCTTTCTACGCCCAAGTCGATGGAAAGTTATATCAGTAGAGCACAAATGGAATTCTCCTTACTTGCATCCATGGTGACGAGATCAACGAAATCATAAAAAGTACACATGATGGAGCTGGTGGAAATCACAACAGTGGAAGATTACTTGTGCACAAAATCCGAACTCTTGGATACTATTGGCCAACTATGGCAAAGGATTGCGCACAATATGCAGCTAAGTGTGACAGGTGTTAGCGGCATGGACACATCATACGTGCTTCGACTGAAGAGCTGACTTCAGAAATCATGCCATATCCATTCATACGGTGGGCAATGGATATAGTTGGGCTGTTACCTTCATCTCGACAAAAACACTTCATGCTGGTCATGAAAGATTACTTCTCAAAATGGGTTGAAGTAGAGGCTTACTCTCACATTAAGGAGAGAGACGTAGTCAAGTTTGAATGGAAGAACATCATCTACCGACATGGGCAACCTTATGATATTGTGAGAGACAACGGATCTCAATTCATCTCAACAAAGTTCACTAACTTTTACTCTCGATGGAACATCCGAATAAGCAATTCAACTCCACGAAACCCGCAAGGAAACGGACAAGCGGAAGCGACAAACAAGTAGATATTGGATGGAATCAAGAAAAGACTTACGGATAAGAAAGGGAATTGAGCTTCCGAGTTGGATGGTGTATTATGGTCACATCAGACAACACCGAGATGTTCAACAAGAAGAATTCCTTTTTTCTTCTCTCACGGAATGGAAGCGATGGCTCCAGCTGAAGTAATGGTCCCAACTTTGCGCCAAGAACGTTTTTCCGAAAACAAAAGTTCAAACAATAAAGCAATGGAAACCAGTAATGACGACTTAGAAGAAGAACGAGATAAAGCACTTTTCTGGGTAGAGAACTACCAACAACAAGCCGCAAAATACTACAACAAGACGGTTCGAGGATGACACTTCACAGTAGGAGATCTCGTACTCTGAAAAGTGTTTGAAAACACGACTGAACTTAACGTCGGAAAACTCGGCACCAATTGGGAAGGGCCATACATTATTTGCAAAGTCATAAAACTAGGAGTTTACGAGATCGCGACTATGTAAGGAGAGATGATTCCACAAAGTTGGAATTCTATCAACTTGAAACAATACTACTATTGAAGATGCGCCGACTCGGCGAACTTAGATGCATTACTTGATGCATCTCTATCTACTTAATTATGTAATCATAACTACATTTTGGTTTGATCCCTTCGGGGTACATAGGTAGCTTTCGGGTGCAGCTAAAACTAAATAAAAATTTTATAAGTTCCCTTCTCGGGTTCACCAGAAAAAAAAAAGAAGAACGGGTTACACCCTAGTTCCCGAAAGATAAAGCATAGCTTTTGAACATGTTCACCATATTTTCCTATAGAATAGGCTGAAATCAAATCATCATATCCAAAGCCAATTTTAAAATCTTGCCGAGTTAAAAACTCGCAAAACTATCTTATAAAATCTTTGGTAAAAGAAGAAATACTCTTGTTTAAAAGCCAAGTCCTAATATCTCACGGAGTCCCTAAAATCTCGCTCGAATTTAAGCCGAGTCCTAAATCTCACCGAGTCCAAAAAATCTCGCTCGTATTTAGCCGAGTCTTATACCTCACACAAACTAAGCTGAGTCTAAATCTCACCGAGTCCCTAAAATCTCACTCGTATTTAGTCGAGTCTTAAACCTCACACAACCTAAGACGAGTCTCAATCTCGCCGAGTCCCTAAATTCTCGCTCGAATTTAGCCGAGTCTTAAACCTCGCACAATCTAAGTCGAGTCTAAATCTCGCCGAGTACTTAAAATCTCGCTCGAAATATAAACCTCGCACAAAGGTAAGCCGAGTCAATTTAACTCTACCAAAACCAAAGATCCTGTCTATAATCAATTGAGTCTTGAAACCTCGACAAATGAAACTTTGAAACCTTTGAACAAAATATACCATATATTCAAAAATTTAAGGGCAATGTTTTTACAAATTTCCCATGAAAGGGAAAACAAATGTTCTTAAAATAAAATAAAATAAAAGAAGAAAAACTATGCGCCAATCACGGCCCACTCTACTTCGGCATTTCCCTTCTCAACCGAGTCCTCCTTGTCGGCAACCTTTGAAAAAATAATCTCTATTTGAGCCATGCTAGTCGATACTTTGAATTGGAACATAGACAATTTTGAAATCTTTTATACTTACCTTTGGACAATCCTCAGTCCCAGGAGCAGCCACCTCATTCAGATCAGGCATGAGTGCAAGCACCTCGTTCCAAGCAAGAGTAGCTTCCTTTAAACTGGAAGACTTACCAAACTCGAAAGGCAGCATGACCAGGTCATCTGGGAGCAGAACCCGAACGACCTCATTCTCAACAAGTGCCTTAACTGAAGCAAGGCCGGAAGACCCAGACGAGATGATGTCAGCTTCAATCGGGGTCTTCTTCTTTAACAGGCACTGCAGGAGATGGTTTTAGCCACACATTTGAGCATAACCTAGGCGGGCATTAAGACTCGAATCAAGGTCACTAAACCGACCCAAAATGCTCAGGCAAGGAGCCTGAAACAAAAATCTGTCAGTATCTTAAGCATATAAGAGTAGAAAGAATCTAGTCTTACCTTTGAAAGCGCTTAAGCCATCCTTGAGAAATGAGATCACAACGTTGTGTTTATCTGCCGCCATAAAAGCAGCCTCTTGGATCTCGGTAGCAGACTATGCAACATCCTTAAGAGCATAAATCTCTTTCTCGTACTCAAGAGATTTCGAGCGCTCTGCTTCTAACTTGGACGTCACCCGAGTTAGATCTGTGTGAGCTATCGCCAGAAAGATTTAGCTTCAGCTGCCTCTTGATGAGATCTATCTAGTTACTTGGACATCTCATCAAATTGGTGGTTGTTCTCGGCCTCCGCGGTCATAGCCTTCTCCTTCCCAAGAAGAACCTAGTTCATCTGGACAACCATCTGAAAAAGAGAAGAAACAAAATTAAGAAAGGTAGAATTAAGCCGAATCGGATGAAAAAACTCGGGCTCAGAAAACTAACCGAGAACATCGACTTCGCCATATAGATATACTCCTTTCTATTAAGCATATTGGGAACGGGGGAAAGGGCCTCAACAGTGTCCCTGAGGTAGCGCGTCAAGTCAGCCCCCTCCATGTCACAATCCTTGATCGGAGCCGACTCCTCGAAAGCATACTTAAGGTGAAAGTCCCCCGAAAATTTGCTTTTCTTGTGTGAAGGGACTTCGACAAGAGAGAGGGGCTCATTGCGCTTGGTCGTTACCCTATGAACATCTCAAGTGTAGTAGCGCGACCTGGTATCACCGAACAACGTCTAATCACCTCGTCGCCTAAACACTTAGTTCGGCAAGAGATTTTACCTAGAGCAGAAGAGTAGACTACTAATATACCACGATTTTTATTGGTTTTGAGCTCATTTATTCGTTTGTTTTCAGAGTCTTTGTGTGCATTTTAGAGTATTTTCAGGTGGAAAACGAGAAGAATTTGGAGACTCCAAGAAGAAGAAGCCTTCGAGTACCACCAAAGATGCTCACAGTGCTTCCACCTTGAAGGTCTATGTGCCTCTACCGAAGCCCCCATGCAAGGATTGTGTAATTGGCCAAGGATAACATTTATCCAAAAAAGGTGAACCATTTCTATAGGAATCAAGGGAAATTTGTGTTATAATCCCGGATAGGTTATAACGGGAAATAAGAAATCGTGGGAACCCTTTGTATTGAGTCAATTTCATGGAAATTTGCCTTCTATGGAAGGTCTCCATACCATTCTCAACAGGATCTGGAGTAAGAAGGAGACAGACATCTCCATCTCTAAAGTTGGTGAGAAATCGGTCCTTATCAAAGTTCCAAATCCATTAACTCAGAAACGCGTTATTGGCTAGGTAATGTGGCATATTGAGGACCAAGTAATGTTTGTGGCCCAGTATGAGCTGGGATTAACGCCAGTCATGCCGGAGATGCAGGAAGCGACGGTTTGGATAGATTTTACTGGAGTTCTGGCACCTTTCTTTACTGCTGATGGTCTAGAGAGAATAGCAAGCGCAGTGGGCTTATCGCTCTATCTCCATCCCAATACAGCAAATAAGATCCATATAAAGGTGGCCAGAATT
The DNA here is from genome assembly GCA_900406405.1 of Lepidium africanum. Classification (NCBI taxonomy): domain Eukaryota; kingdom Viridiplantae; phylum Streptophyta; class Magnoliopsida; order Brassicales; family Brassicaceae; genus Lepidium; species Lepidium africanum. The sequence continues at coordinate 28,195 of OVAX01001640.1, read as the reverse complement.
TGTCACCTTACAGACTCCTTTACTGAAAACTATCAGTGTTATGTTTGATTCGGGAGAGATTTGTAAAATTTTTGTGTCAAGCCCTTGGTTCCCACCTCAGTATGCCCATTGCAAAGAAATAAGGCATACTATCAGAACATGCCCTACTGCCTTGATTACTTGTTCTTTGTGCTCATCCTCTAGTCACGCCACTGATAGGTGTCCCAGAACAAAAAAATCTGGTAAGAAAGATAAAAAAGTCAGACAGGGAGTCAGACCAAGAGTCAAACAGAATGCTCCCCCTTTGTTACCTTGTTTGGCCAAGTCTTCCCAAGTCTCTGCATCTGAACCTTTCAAGGCCAAGAAAACAAAGAGTTCAAAGCTAAAGGAGGTCTCCCTAGTGGTGGATTTGTCAATCCTAGTACAGTTCGCAAGTTTACCTTCTTCCTCGACTTTCCCTACTCCAAAAAGGAACAAATCTCCTTCTAAGTGTGATCCCAATGTTTCTCACAATCCCACTATTAAGGCTAAGAGCTCCTCAAAGTCTTCTCCTTCGAGTCTAGTTTCTGCTCTTAGTAAGGAGGTTGAATGGGAAACGCTTCTCCCAAGACATAAGCGAATGCAGACTTCAAAATCTGAATCCAAATCTCCTCCCCCATCACCTTCTTTAGAGTCGTCTCACAGTGAAGAGGAAATCTAGGAATCTTCAGATACTTCAGACAAAGAGGTTGAATTCCTGCTAAGGATGATAGGTCTGATGTCCCTTCGGATAATGATCTACTTAGCCTAGTAATTGTTACTCAGCGCAATAGGTATGTTTCTCTTCGGAAAAAGCGGGGATTGATCTCTTCAAAATCAGATTAATGATGATGTTAACTAATTTTTGTTGGAATATATGGAGTATAAATAATAGAATAAAGTGTCGGAAACTGCATGCTTGGATTAGAAAAGACAAGCCTCTTTTTGGTAACAGAAGATAAATACATAAATCTTGTCAGTAAGACGTTCACAGGCTGGAATTTCGTTGGGAATTATAGGGTTGCTCCTTTGGTCGAATATGGGTGTTGTGGGATAAGTCTATTAACCTCTCTATCCTCCATAAGTCTGGTCAGATGATAACCTATTCAGTCCAACTTCCGAATACTCCCAACCCTTTTATTGTGTCCTTTATGTATGCAAGGAATTATATTATCGCAAGGAAAGAATTGTGGAAAGAGCTAGTTGCAACTACTTCTTCTCAACAAGTTTTATCTCACCCTTGGCTAGTTCTTGGGGACTTTACCAGTCGCTAAACCCTACTGACATCTGTGTTGGAGGATCGAGAGTGTCCACGGGTATGACTGAGTTTTGTGACTGCTTGCTATCTTCAGGACTATCGGAGATGGACTTTCAGGGACTCACTTAGTGGAATAGCCAAGAAGCTAGGTCTATTGCGAAGAAGTTAGAGCGTGTTTTGATAAATGATAATTGGCGTATCTCATACCCACTAGCTTTTAGTTGTTTTGGAGAAATGGATTTGTCGGACCACTGCCATGCTTGTGTTTCAATGGGAGATCAATCTATGGATAAAAAACCATTTAAATTTTCCCACTTCCTGTTGCACAATGAGGACTATTTGCGACGTTTGTTTCACTTCTGGAGCTCAAATCATTTCGCATGTACTGTAATGTTTGTCCTTTACAAGAAACTTAAACTTCTAAAGGGGATATTTAAAGATATCAACTGGGAACAATTCTCAAACTTGGAACTAAGGGTACAAGAGGCGCACTCAAAGATGCTACTCTCTCAAGAATAACTTCGGCTAGATACCTCTCCAGAAAATGCGACTAACAAGAGGCTGGTGAATACAAAGTGAAACTGTCTCGTGCTGAAGAGAAATTTATTTTCAACACTCTCGAGTTAAGTGGATTGAACAAGGAGACACCAACTCAACTTTCTTTCATAAAGTCATTAATGCAAACAGATCAGCTAATCAGATTCACTTCTTGTTAAATGATGATAATCATATATTAGACTCGTCAAAGTTGATTCAGGGTGATTGTATTGATTATTTAACTAAATTGTTTGGCTTTGCATCATATGCTCTTTCTGAGCTGAATAGGGAAAAAATTGAAGCGTTCACACCCTTCAGATGTTTGGCAGTTGATAAGGAGTTGCTCCAATCTCACTTCTCAACTAAGGATATTAAGAATGAGTAATTTGCTCTGCCTGCTAATAAAACTACGAGACCTGATGGGTTCACTGGAGAATTCTTTCGGTCTTCTTGGGATATAATTGTACTTGATGTCATCTCAATTAACCAAGAATTCTTCGATATAAGAACATTGCTCGAACAGTGGAACACGACTACAATAGCACTAATTCCCAAACAAGAAGGAGCCCACCGTTTGAAAGACTTAAGACCCATATCATTGTGTAATGCACTATACAAAGTTGTGTCTAAGCTACTCGCTCGCAGGCTGCAGCTTATGCTTCCTAAGATGATTTTTAACTCTCCAAATGCGTTTTTCAAGGGTAGGTTACCGATAGAAAATCTCAGGTTGGCAAGTGAGCTGGTCCAGGGGTTCAATAGGAAATTAGTAACTTCGAGAGGAATGCCGCAAGTGGATATAAAAAAGGCTTTTGATACTGTGTTGTGATGTCACAAATTTTTAACCCTATGAATCTACTGTAAGTGCACAGCAATGTAGTAGTATTACCTAGGGATCGAATCCACGAAGAACCAAGTTTGCACTTTTGACTACTCAATTCAAATTCAAGCTATACCAAAAAGTAACTGAAGTAAAAGACTAACAACTTAACGATTTGCAAATATAATTAAAAGCATTAGGCATCGGATATTCATCAGGAAATAAGAATCTAATGAGGGAAAATATTTAGGACAATTTTCGACTTGAACATAGAATTCTAACAAATCCACTGTTGTGGTCTCTATTACTCTATCTAATAACCTAGAGATCCTAACTATCGTTGGTTCCAGATTGCAAATAGGCTTTAACGAATTGGTTCAACTATCCAAAAATTAATCCTAACAATCAACTATTGTTAATTAGGTTCAATTGCTCATCTATACTAGTTCAGGAGTTTAACAATCTTTTGGAAAGTAAACAACCTAAAATCATAGATTAGGTGATAAAGCTAATCTAAGCATTACACATAAGCATAGATGGAGAATTTCTAACTATCAAAACCAATTTAGTCCCCAATCATTGATTCCTAAATCCCTAGAAACCCTAAACCTGACAATGAAACTACTCAGACATGATTAAGGTAGAAACAAAAGACATGATGATGAGAAACATTAAATTGCAATTAAATTAATTAAAAGGGTTCAAAAATCTTCTCAAAAGTATGAGGAAATCTTCTCCCTTTTTTACAAAGAACTCTCTAAGCCGTAACAGAAATCTATGTGTCTTACAAAAAATAAAAATAAGCTTTTTATAGGCACTAAAACTCGCACCTACAAAATAGGAAAAATTAGGTGTTATTCCTCGTAGCTTTGAGGATCGATCAATCAAGGGGTTGATTAATCGATCAGTGTTGAACATTCGATCTCCCAAAGGTCTTGGTCGATCTCAAGGTCGGGCGCACCATCCTTCGAACAGCTTTGATCAGTCGATCCTTGAGTAGAAGACCGATCGCAAGGTCGAGCGCATCTCTCACTGAGGAGAGTGATCGATCGATCGTGACGTTGATCGATCAACATTCTTCTGCTGAAATTCCAGAAACTGCTCTGATTTGTCCCGAACCATGCTCCGCAGTATAATCAGAATTAAACATGTTTTTCCTCTGAAGAGACTCTAAAATGCAAACAAACATTCTGAAAACATGCGAATTAATGAGTTTAAAACCGATAAAAATAAAGTATATCAGGCTGCTGTATATTTCCCTTTGAGATATATAAATTGGATAAAGGAATGCATCACTACTCCTTTTTTTCTTGTCAGTATCAATGGTTCGCTGAAAGGATATTTCAAAGGAAAGCATGGTCTCCGACAAGGAGATTTGATCTCACCATCTCTGTTCCTGATTGCGATGGAAGTGTTTACCAACATTCTACACTCTTAGTTTCAGCAAGGTATGATTGGTTATCATCCGGTCTGCCGTTCACCAATGATTACACATCTTGTGTTCACAGACGATGTAATGATATTTTTTTATGGCAAGAAGGAGTCCTTACAAGGAATTTCCCAAGCTTTTGATATTTCTATTCGGTTTCGTGTCTTGTTATAAATAGAGATAAATCATCCTGCTTCACCGCTGGTTTGAGCACCAATGAGACAGCTTTAATTCAGTGCTTTGGCTACAACCAAGGCATCTTTCCAGACAGGTATCTCGGCCTACCACTTATGCACATGAAATTGAGAGTTGCAGAATACGCTCCCCTCATTGATAAAATCATGAGGAAATTCAACAACTAGACCAACGGTGATGAGATCACCGCTGGTAACATACTTGGACGCACTCGATACAACGGAAATGCGGGTCTAGCAAAGGGTAAAGGAGAGATGAACTCCCTTGTGGGGCAGGTCGATGGCAAAGGGGAGACGACTGCCATTGATTTGTCCTTTCTTGACCCCTATCCCATCACCAATAAGAGCATCATTCATGAAAATCATGTCCCAATTGCTTCAAGCGTCAAGACAACCCGCTGATATTCATGCATTTTACCCATTTTAGCTTAATAGTTTGCATTCATTCACGTTCCATACTATGCATTTTAGAGTCCCATTAGGATCATTCTTGCATTTGCATAGCATTTTGAGCATTTTAGGAACAATGGGGCATTTTGAGCATTTTGGAGCAAAACAAGCCTGAAGAAAGCAAGTTAGGCTTGAAACTGAAGAGCTGAAGCTTAAACCTCAAAACTGAAGATTTTGCAAGCCAAATTGATAGAGCTCGCCTAACACACTCGCCATGCACTGGCAAGTTGGACATTCAAGCTGAGCCAGAAGCCAGATTTTTGGAGCACTCGCCACTTGCACTCGCTATACATAGGCGAGTGCAAACCATTTGCAGCATTTGAGCCTGAAGCTGGACCCTCTAACTCGCCACTTGCACTCGCCATCCACCCTGAAGCGATACACACCGACTTCATTTATTTTGATAGACTTTACTTTTTTGTTGATTCAATTTAGGGCTTCTGTGTTTTAGCCCTATAAAACTCTTGTTTTAGCGAAAAAATGGGAGGAGAAAAGTTTAACCTAGTTTTTGCCTCTTTTAGTGAAATCCAGAATTCTATCTGCCTCTTTCTTATTGTTCTTGCTGTTCTTATGAAAAGTTCATGATTTCTGCTTGAATCTCGCTTTAGGTTGATTAGATTTCGTTTCAGTCTTTACTTTCTGTTTCTGCTTATGTTTTCTGTTGTTATGCTAGAGGCTGGGCATCTATCCATAGATAGTGAGTAGTCTGTTCTGGGTTTTGTGAGGAGATGAAGTAGATTTATGTTGTTTTCTGGGTTTTTGGTATTTATTCTTGAATACTATCATAGGCTGCATTAGACTGTTTGATCTCCATGCTTATTTTGACTTGATCACTCAAAGTTTGATTCGTAGGCTATCTCACCTGAAAGGTGTTCGATGATATGCTTGGCTTAGGTTCAGTTTAGGACTGATGCATTATGGCCCAAGGGGTTGGATGTTCCGAGCGTCAGTTAGTCAANGAGCGTCAGTTAGTCATGTAGGATAGGCGCGTTAGTGCCAGTTTGGGCGTGTGATCACCAAGGGATTGGGTTAGGTTGCGCCTGAACTGAGATTTTATGACCACGGGAGTGGTTTGTTTACCTTAGTATCCTGATTCGTTGCTTGCCTTTTTAGGTTGTTAGATAAAACCTTAACCCAGATTTCAACTTAGTTCATTGACTTCACTCTCCTCACAAGCCCATCTTCACCTTATTGTTGCAACTCGCCGTTACCTCTAGCCTGTTCACTCTGTTTCTGCATTTTTTCTTAGTTTCTGCTTCTATGTTAGATGTGTTTTAGTCATGCCTGTTTTATGCTAGCCAGTTGTATGTCATGCTTGTTTTTCATGTTTACTTAGTTTTTGCATTTTAAGTTGATTGTGACAGAATCACTTCCATTCACTTGTTTTGCCTGATTTTGCTTGAATTAGTTAGCTATCCATACCCCAAGTGTTAGCAGCTCACTTTGGTTCAACAACCTTATATACTATAAGGATTTGATAACTTGACATAAAAATCTTGTTATTAAATTGGCGTTGTTACCAAATAAGTGTTTGCTTGTTACATTTTGGGTCAAAAGCATTCTAGGATCAAGTTTTTATTTTCTTTTGTTTGTTACTAACCTGAGCTTCAGAATTGTTTGTTCTGTCTTTGGTGTGTTTCAGGTTTGTTCACTACCCAACTCGCCCAGTACACAGCGAGTTGAGACTCTTTACCTTGTTGACCTGCATTGATGCCTCATACCCATTCTCAAGGTAACTAGAATTTGCTCAGTCCTATAGATAACAGTTATTCACTTCAACGAGTACTTAGAGAACAGAGGGACAAGATTGAGGGTCTGAACACAGAGCCATGAATGGTAACAACACTACGCCTGACAGCTCAACTGATGGCAACTAGCAACAACCCCACATTACTCCTCCACACTCGCCTCTACCTAGAAGAATGAGGCCGATCGGAGCAGGTGATGCACCATTATAGAAGTCTATTTTTGGGGATGAAACCTCTAGCAAAAACATTTTCAGATGCAAAATTAGCAATGGAATGAAAACAAGCTTTTGGTATGACTTTTTGCCATCAGGTCCACTCATTGATATTTTTGGTGATTTTGCTCCTCAGTGTTTTGGTATCATCAAGTATGCCACTATGGCACAGGCATGCTTTAGCTCTTCTTGGAGAGTTCCTTCTTCTAATTCCAGGATCCCGGGAGCTTCAGAGCTCTGCAACATGCTAGCTTCCATTGATCCTCCATCAGTAACTGCCGGTATGGACTCTTACTATTGGAAAACAGATGATGCACCAGGAAACACTTTCTCTACTGCCCTAACATGGGAACAACTTCGTGACAGAGAGTCTCCCAAGTCTTGGATTTCTGCAGTCTGGTTTAGATCTACAGTCCCTAAGCATGCTTTTACGTTTTGGACTGCCAATCTAAATAGACTCCCTCTTAGAGCTCGGCTACAAGCTTGAGGTGTCTCACTAACAGATTCTTGTTGTGTCTGCAGCTCACATATTGAAACGAAGGAGCATTTATTCCTATTGTGTGATCTCGCTTCGGCATTATGGGGAAAGCTCCTACATAGATTGAGGGAACATACTGGTTTATTTGCATCATGGGTAGTCTTCGTTTGATGGCTTCAATCTGGTCCGAATTCAAAGTCCTCTCTCTTGAGGAAATTGTGTGTTCATGCTCTAGTGTTTATCATCTGCAAGGAACAAAACAATATGCTTCACAAGCTACTTCTACCTCTGCAGAGGTACTTTTCTTTCAATACGACAGGACTATCAAGGACATCCTTCTTGCTCGGCGCTCTAGGAAAGGCAACTGACCTCTTCTCTCTTTCTGGTTCACTAACGCTTAGGTAGACAGCGTATCTTAGGTTACAAATATAGTTAGTATATCTCAGTTCTAAATGTTCTCTTCTTGACTTTTTATCCTTTTTTGGACCAGGAGATCAGTTATCAGCTGCTTTTGTAATTAAACCCCTTTTCAATTGATAATAAATTCACATATTATCAAATATATATATATATATATATATATATAAAAGTCCGGCAATAATAGAGGATCAGTCAGGGGATCAAGCAAAAACAATATTTTAAAACAAACATCAAACGTTATTTTTGACTAAGTGAGTCATAGATATATAATTGAATTTGTTCAATTATATAGTTTGCGTATGACTTTATAATTGAAGAAATACAATAATATGTGTACGACTCACTTAGTCAAAAACAGCGTTTTATGTTTGCTTTGAAATATTGTTTTTGCTTATAAGCATAATTCGGATTTATTTCAACAGATTTTACACAGAAAAATTTCATCCAGACTAAAACATCAGGAAAGGAAATGGAATCCATCGAGAATTGTCGATAAAATCTTGATGGATTGTCACCGATATATTCCGTCGAGAAAACAAGGGCAATCGACTGACTTCGGACATTAGTAATTCAATTATAAAGCAGATTCCTTATACATGATTTCAGATCTTCCTAAAATCTTAAAGCAGATTCCTTATAAAAAAGACATTAAAGCATATTATCAATTTTTTTGTCAAAAATTCAATCAGTCAATCTATAGTTAATCCCTCAAACCCTTAAAGCAAACGTACAATCAAACTCCAATAGATAATAAAGTATGAAATATTGTTAAGCATGAGTATAGATAATAAACAATAAAACATGTGACAGAAAAACTGAATAAACTAATTGATACTGATCAATAAACTAATTGATACTGAATTAATTGATCAAAGAAATTATGTGTCAAAACTGGATTCATTAAATCAATATACTAACTAAAATTGACTATTTAGAACCTCTAAAGCTATCCATATTTTTTTAGAATTTATAAACAATTTACATCAGCAATTTATATATTTAATGTATAACTTTCGTACCGTTTTGAATAACTATAACGGTCGCTGACGCAGTGCAAAAAATAAAAAAATAAAAACAAAAACATGTATCATTAATATTAATTACATAATTCCCCCTCTATTGTCTTTTCTATTCGATTTTGACTCCAAATAACGTTTGTCTCCCATTTTATTGTTCGAAATTCAATATTTGAGAGATTGGCTATGGATTAGCTTTAGCGATCCAATTGTCAAAAAGTATATATATTAATATATAAAATATAAAAGGAGAAAACTAATATACTATTTGCTTTTGTACAAAAATTAATATACCTGTTTTGCTAAATGGTTGGAAAAATATATACCTTTGACACGCTTTGTTAGAAAAAATATACAGTATATTTTCTTAATATTAACATATTTTTTGACTTTAAATATATAAATATTCATATAATTTGAAGTTACACAATAAAATAAAAAATATCATTTCTTTGAATAAAAGGCACATTTGATGCAAATGGGTAAATAAATGAAAAGTTTTAGCAAATGCCCTATATATTCATTATTCAATATACTCTTCTTTAAAAATATCATTTCCTTTTGAAACTAAAACAAAGCTAAAAAATATTTTTGAAAGTGAATTTGACTGAAGGAACATTTTTGCAATTCAGCTATAAAGAAAAGATGTAAATAAATAGCTTATTTAGCTAAGAAAAGATGTAAAATATTTTTATCTAGATTAAATTCTTGAACAATTTTTGTCCTCTAACAATATCAGCAGTATCGAGATATTCAATATTGGGAATAAGGCAATGTGTATTTAGTGTATGTAAATAAAGATTTGGAGACATTTGCAAAACACTATCGGGTAGATATGATTCTTTCATTATTTTGTTAATGGGACAGATGATTCTTTGTTTCGACAGAAATTCATAAGGAATTATGAATTAAATTGTATTGAATATTGTTTAAACAAGGTCTAGCGCAAAGGGGCTAAATCCAAAATTCTGATTAGAGAAGGAAGAAAGGATACGAACTCTTGAGAATTTGGAGGGAAGAAGTAAATCGCTAAAATAACAAAGATGACTGCTGAGTAGAGTTTATAAGCTTAATGTGTATGTCAAAAAGTCGATCCTTTGTTTAAAAGATCTGTTCCTCTATTTATATATCATAGAGGTGGTTACAAAGTAGTTTGCAAAAAAGAAATATTACAATTGTTCAGATATGATCTTATCTAGAAGATCCTAGCTAGATTTTCAGAAACTTTTCATGTCGGAATAAGAAAATTTCCATTTCTTTGTTTAATGACGTGTCGTCCGAATTCCTTCAAGCTTAACGCGCTTTCGAGAAAGAATTCTTCCGAGTAGATCAAAGATATCTGAGTTGACACTTTGATGACCCTGTCGAGTTCATGACTTAGAAGATTCGCCCATCGTTTCTCTTGGACCGAAGTAGGATCTTCGATCCACCTCCAACAATTGTCCCCCCCAGACTGGGAAAATTGTGGTCTGAGTCAGAAGATTTACTTGCTTCTAGAATCGTTGGTCCACGTGTCAGCCTGCGATTGGGTTACTCCAGTGGTTTTCTCGGTTTTCACCCGCTGAATAATAATTACTGTTTGGCGTCATTTCAGCTTCCAGTAAATTTCTATAAATATCGCGTTATTCTTCTTTTACCATTCACTTCATTCTTGTGAATAAACTTATTTGACTTTGTTCTCGTCTTTTCTCCAAAGTTATCTTTCGACTTCCAAAACTTTTAAGCTTTATCTCAAACCTTTAATCGTTAAACAAAAATGGGTCTCGACAATTTTAGAGTCTCAAATGTTGAAGAGGGTTTGAACGCTGCTCTTGACAGGATTGATGTTCGCCCTTCTAGAGGATCTTCTAGGGTTACTAGATTTTCTACAGCTCCGACTCGTGATATTGTCGAAGTCCCATCATGTTCTCGTCGCGGAACTTCGAGACATGCAAAAAGGTCAAGGGCTGATCCGCCTCGGATCACTTCCCCTGGAGTCGTTACTCGAGGCGGCTCTTCCAATGTTTCTCGAGGGAGAGGAAGGGGCACTCCCGACTTCCACTTCTCCCATAACCACTCTGATCTGAGATCAATCTTGGAGTTCCAAACGGAGTGCGCTGATCTGATGCGTCAGATTAGGACTTCCTTAGAGCGTCTCCCTTCTCCAGATCAAATGGAGAATCGGGAGGAGTACAAAGAGGCTGCGTACTTGCTGTTCTGGGTGAGTTCTTTTTTCGTGTTTGATTTCGTTGTTGTTTCCACTTTAAATTTTCTAACTTTTGCTTTATCAAAGTCTATGTAGTTATCGCCTTCTTGAACAGTATTATGCTGGAACGCGAGAGGTTCCGCGCTAACCCGGATGGGAGCGTCCGGAGGAATTCTAACCTCACTGGCTAAGCTGGCCAAACTAATCTTGAAGCGGTGGAGGCCAGGTCCAGACTCACTGCTGTCGAAGAGGAACTCGCTTGCATTCAAGACGAGTTTAAGTAAATGGAGATGCATCAAGTAATGCATCTAGTTTGTCGTGTTAGCGTGTCTTCAATAGTAGTAATGCTTCAAGTTGACGGAATTCCAACTTTCGTGAATCATCTCTCCTTCCATAGTCGCGATCCTGTAAATACCTGGTTTTATGACTTTACAAATAATGTATGGCTCTTCCTAGTTGGCGTCGAGCAATGGCTCCAGCATTAAGTTCAGCCATGTTCTCGAACATTTTTCGGAGTACTAGGTCTCCTACTGCGAAGAGTCGTCCTCGAACCTTCTTGTTGTAGTATTTTGCGGCTTGTTGGTTGTAGTTCTGTATTCGTAGAAGTGTTTCATCGCGTTCTTCTTCCAAGTTGTCAATACTAGTTTCCATTTTTTCGTTGTTTGAACTTTCATTTTCAGGAAAATGTTCTCAACGTAAAGTTGGGACCGTTACTTCAGCTGTAGCCATTGCTACCATTCCGTGAGAGAGGGAAAAGGGAGTTCGTCTTGTTGAGCGCCTCAGTGTTGTCCGATGTGACCATAATACACCATCGAACTCAGAAACCCAATTCCCTTTCTTATCTGCAAGCCTTTTCTTGATTTCATCTAGTATATGCTTGTTTGTCGCCTCCGCTTGTCTATTTCCTTGCGGGTTTCGTGGAGTTGATTTACTTACTTGGATGTTCCATCGTGAGCAAAAGTTAGTGAACTTTGCTGAGATGAATTGAGATCTCTTGTCTATCAGAATCTCATAAGGTAGCCCATGTCGACAGATGATATTCTTCCACATGAACTTGACTACGTCTCTATCCTTAATGTGAGAGTAAGCTTCTGCTTCAACCCTTTTTGGGAAGTAATCCGTCATAACAAGCATGAAGCTTTTTTGCCAAGATGAAGGCAATGGTCCGACTATATCCATCGCCCACCGCATAAATGGATATGGCATGATTGTCGAAGTCAACTCTTCAGTCGGAGCATGTATTATGTGTCCATGTCGCTTACACTTGTCACACTTAGCTGCATATTGTGCGCAATCCTTTGCCATGGTTGGCCAATAGTACCCGAGAGTTCGGATTTCGTGCACAAGTGACCTTCCACTGTTGTGATTTCCATCGGTTCCATCATGTGTTCCCTTTATAATTTCTTTGATCTGGTCACTGTGAATGCAAGTGAGGAGAAATTTATTTGTGCTTCGCCGATATAACTTTCCATCGACTTGGGCATAGAAAGCATATTAGGCATTGAGTCTGCGAGCTGCCCATCTGTTTTCTGGAGTTTCTTCATCCATAATGTATGCGAGTATCTCATCTCTCCAATCAATTTCCAGTTCATTGGGTTGCTCGATATCTAGCATCTCGGTGTCGGAATCGTCTACATTGTCGGCAATTACCAAGACGAGTTCGAGGTCTCCTTTTGGTAGGCTTATACTTGATCGATTTATATTCTCAACTAGTATAATTCATCTTTGAATGGAATCCATTGTAAATGCTAAAGCTGCCAAGGCGTCAGCCGAAGTATTTTCGGATCAGGAAATTTTGTTAACTTTGAATTTTAGATCTTTTGTCAACTCCTTGGTGACTTTGAGATAAGCTTCCATTCGGTCGTTCTTTGTATCATAACCTCTGTTTACTTGGTTGACTACTAACTGACAGTCACAATAACACTCTACTTAAGTTGCTCCAATTTCTTTGGCTAGCCTGATCCCCAAGATCAATGCTTCGTATTCGGCTTCGTTGTTTGACGCTAGGAATGCAAGTCGAAAAGATTGCTCAAGGACCTCACCACACTTTCTAGTCAGATTCCAACTCATGAGCCGTGTTGAGATGATGATCCGTCAACGTAAATTTTCCAAGTTCGAAGGACTTTGTCTGACTCTAAAGGTTCCAAGTCGTGAGACAATTTGATTAGGAAGTCGGCTAGTACTTAGGATTTTGCGCTTGTTCTTCCTTTGAATTTGATATCGTATTCACTTAGCTTAGTAGCCCATTTAGTCAATCTTCCAAATTAGTTTGGACTATGCAGTATTGTTCGTAGCGGATGATTTGTCAACACTATGATGGTGTGAGACTTGAAGTAAGGTTGTAACTTTCTTGTCGAGGTTATAACCGCTACCGCGAGTTTCTCTGTAGTCAGATATCTTGACTCTGCTCTGTCTAAGGACTTGCTGGTATAGAAGATTGGGTGTTGAGATCCTCTGTCATCTCGAACACGTACGCTACTTACTGCCGACGTTAAGACTGCAATATATAAGTATAGTAGTTCTCCGTCTTCGAGTTTTGCAAGGATTGGTGGAGTCGAAGGGTACACTTTTAACTCAGAAAAAGTGTTTTCACACTCTTCATCCCACTTGAATTCTTTGTTCCCACGTAATAAATTTTAGAATGAAAGACCTTTATCCATTGAGCGTGAAATGAATCAATTTAATGCAGCAACTCGGCCGGTAAGCCTTTGAACTTCCCATTTTTTCTTCGGAGAAGACAACTCTTGGATTGCCTTAATCTGTTTGGGATTCACTTTGATTCCCCTTTGAGTGACTATGTAGCCAAGGAATTCTCACGAGGTTACTCCAAAGGTGCACTTTGCTGGATTGAGTTTCATTTGATACTCTTTAAGAGTTTGAAAGCAACGTGCTAAGTGGTCGACATGATCTTCTGCTTTTCGCGACTTGACTAACATATCATCTATGCATATTTCTATTGTTTTCCCTAGTTGGTCAGTAAACATCTTATTGACCAAGTGATGTTAAGATGCTCCGGCGTTCTTCATACCGAATGGCATGATTTTATAGCATTAAGTTTCTCTCTCCGTGATGAATGAAGTTTTCTCCATGTCGTTAGGATGCATTTGAATTTGATTATATCCCGAGAAAGCGTCCATGAACGAAAAAAGTTCATTTCCAGGCGTTGCTTCGACAATTTGGTCGATGTTGGTAACAGGAAACTATCCTTCAGACAACCTTTTTTCAGGTCGGTAAAATCCACACAGACTCGTCACAGTCGGCTACTCGTAATTTTACGACTAGCGGGTCGTTATGTGGGAAGCTTACTCCTTCGATATCCTTGGGGGTAAATGTTACCTTTGAATCCACCATTCCTAAATTCTCAGCGAGTGGTTCGAGGTTGACTGCTGCTACAACCTTTCGTTCGTATTTCTTGATCGACCTAATAGTATTGTCACAAAACTTCAATCTTTCCATGATTATGTTGACTTCCACTCGTGGAGACCCTTGTTCGTTGGTTTCTTCGTCTTGTTTCTACCGTTTAGATTTTTCTTTGGCATTCCGTTTTGATTCGCCACATTGTAAGCTACTTCTCGCAACTCGGCTTCTTTCTGTTTTACGCTTTAAACTTTTGAGTCTCTTCTTCTGAGACACTTAACGAATTTTCTAAACTTTTCAACAAGTAGCTCTTGCAGCTGTTTACACTTTGAAGTGGAATGACCAGTTTTATTGTGGAATGTACAATACTCGGTTCGGTTATAAGTGTTGTTGAACGGCTTCTTACGAACTGAGTTATTAGTTTCGCAGACTTGAAAAGTTGTGGCCGAGATTGCTTTTCCACTGTAATTATGCTGTCTTGGCCCGTGATATTCCTCTTTCGACTCCTTTACTCCTGAGTCTCACTGAGTTTTCTGAGTTTTGGCGAGGATCTGCTTTTTCTCCACGTAATTTGCATGTCTTGCTGCTCCGCAAAGGGCATCCGAGATCGTACTGAGCCGGTTCATGAAAAGATCTCTTTTAAGCCCTCGTCTGTAAACATTCCAGTTCATAGAGCCTCAATGGCCATGTCATCACTGACTTTAGCTTTAGTCAGGATTTTCTTTCTTCAAGGACCTTAATTTCGCTGTAAAGGTGTCTTGGTTGACAAATAGAGCGTATTGCTTCATGAACAATTTTGGCAAGTTGATTGAAGCTCTCAATCGACCCAGTAGGCAACTTGGTGAACCATACCAAAGCATCGCTAGTTAGGTTCTTGGCGAAGAGTTTACAGTAAGCGGCATCTTCTTGGTCGGGATTGTAATTTGTTCCGTTCATCATGACGTTGAAGGCGCTCATGAACTCTATTGGGTTAGTTGTCCCATCATATGAAGGACATCTTAGTCTTGGTCCTCTATTTACTGAGACCCTTTTTAGTCTTGGCGCGAAGGGCGAGTTTTGAGCTTGAGTCAGAATTCGCCCAATCTCGGGTGCCGAGCTGGTAACTTGATGGAATTGAGACCTCATGTCTTCCATTATTCTGAATACGGTCGTCGCGTCCAGGGTTATTGGCACGTACTTTTCTGGCACGTTATGCGTCGTTCATTGTCCCGGTCTCGAGATGTTAGTTAGTTGCAGACTCGGAATTCTTCCGAATAGGTTCCTCTGCATGCTGGCCAATACTTCTCCATGTGGCATGTTGGTTTGTGTAGATAAGAGACTACCCTTGTTTATCCGAAACACAATTTTATCGAATCTCTCCACGTTTCTTCGGTCATAAGCTTCATATTGTGCTATCAAGTTGCACACCAAGTTCTCGATTGATGGTGGCCCTTCAGATGAACCAAGGAGAACAGTAACTTCTCGAGATTCGTCTCGGTTCTCCTCCTGAGTTTGAACCAAGTTCAAAGGTGATCCGCGAGTCGGATCAGTGTGTTCTTGGAGGCTAGGATCCCTCCTTTCTAGTGAGTTGATGGTAACTTTGTCTTCAACCATCCTTTTTTTCTTGTCGTGTACTCCTTTCCCCTGTGTAAAGACATCCTTCGATGTCTTCCCCACAGACAGTTCCAACTGTTCGAACCGGAAAAGGGGGCTAAATCTAAAATTATGATTAGAGAGGGAAGAAAGGGCAAGGACTCCTGAGAATTTGGAGGGAAGAAGTAAATTGCCAAAATAACAAAGATGACTGCCGAGTATAGTTTATTAGCTTAATGTGTATGTCAAAAAGCTGATCCTTTGTTTGAAAGATCTGCTCCTCTATTTATAGATCATAGAGGGGGTTACAAAGTAGTTTGCAAAAAGGAAATATTACAATTGTTCAGATACTAACTTATCTAGAAGATCCTAGCTAAATTTTCGGAATATTTCCATGTCGGAATAGGAAAATTTCCATTTCTTTGTTTGATGACGTGTTGTCCGACTTCCTTCAACCTTAACGCGCTTTCGAGAAGGAATTCTTCCAAGTAAATCAAAGATATCCGAGTTGACACTTCGATGACCATGTCAAGTTCATGACTTAGAATATTCGCCCATTGTTTCTCTGGACCGAAGTAGGATCTCGGATCCACCTCCAACAAATATATATATATATATATATATTACAAATTTTAAATTAGTTTTCGAATGCCGAGTTTATCTCAGTTTAGTGGTTAGGATGATATAAGTAATGATTTGACATCGAGGTTCGAATCGTCTCTCCTACATTATGCTAGATTTATTAGAGATAAACTTTAGGCTATGAATCAGGCATTGTCGATCCAACTGTCTACAAAAAAAATAGTTTCCGAATGAGCATTAGATTCACAACTTTATTAATTGAAATATTTATCATTTTAACAAATAACACAACATATCTCTAAAAATATTTATTATTTGTCAACTTCAAAACTACATTAATACTAGGACTATAATCAAGCTATAGCGTGAGATTAAAAAATATTTTTTACTAATAATATGAGTTGTTTGAAAGTTGCAAGAAAAAGTAAAACATTTTACCGCAACTAATATGCTTTATACTAATATCGTAATAATATCGATAAAGTATTACACAATTAAGTTGTTGAAACCATAGCCTAAATTTTATCTTTAATAAATCTAGCATAATGTAGGAGAGATAATTCGAATCTCGATGTCAAATCATTACTTATATCATTCTAACTTATATTTTAATATTAACCAAATTACAACCCAAAAAAAGAAAAAACTAATATATTATCCCCTAGATCCCGTGTGTGTCAGTAAGAAAGAAGAGAAAGAGAAGAAAGCAGACATTCAGGTCTGTTTTTTTTTTTTTGATTTTAATGTTAAGACCCTCAAATCTGTTTTCTCTTCTTTACTGTGAATTGACGACGATCAATACTGTTGGAATACAAAGATTATAAAGAAATAACTCTTCTTTATTAGTTTAGGAAAAATAACTCAAAAACCTAAACTCTCAAACAATGAACTCACACATTATGCCACAACCTTGGCATCTCCTTATATAGACTAGATAAGTTCCTATTTCTAATAGGATTACACTTTATATTTAGATAACTCCTAAACCTAACTAACTTATCTAATCTATTTAGATAGCTTGCACTTCAAGCTATTATCTTCAAGCTTATCCCAACATTCTCCCCCTTAAGCTTGAAGTCGGTTTTCTCTAGCCTTGAACATTACTTGCTTGTGAAGTTTCCCTTTGGTCTCGAAACTTAACACCAACTGAAATCTCTCTTGTTTCTTGTCCTTCATTATTGTACATAAGCAAAATTTCTCCCATTGAAAACAATTTTCGCAACACCCTAGCTTACGATCACGATCTCCATAGCTCAAGATCACGATCTCCCTAACTCACAATCACGACCACCATAGCTCAAGATCATGACCACCCTAGCTCACGGTTACGATCACCTTTTTCATCAATTTCTCCTTAGAACCTTTGCTCTGATGCCAATTGTTGGAATTCAAAGATTATAAAGAAATAACTCTTCTTTATTAGTTTAGGAAAAATAACTCAAAAATCTAAACTCTCAAACATTGAACTCACACATTATGCCACAACCTTGGCATCTCCTTATATAGACTAGATAAGTTCCTATTTCTAATAGGATTACACATTATATTTAGATAACTCCTAAACATAAGTAACTTATCTACTCTATTTAGATAGCTTGCACTTCAAGCTATCATCTTCAAGCTTATTCCAACAAATACTTCTCTATTTGAATCACTTTGATCACTGCAGGTTTTGGTGGAAGAGAAATCAAGTGTTAGATACTTGACTTTAAACAAACCCAAGCAGCTCAATGCTCTTTGCTTAAACATGGTATTGAATTTCTTTCGCTTTGTTGTATCTTCCTCCCATTCGTGTTACTATATATAATGGGTGGAGAATCGAACTTTTGTAGATCTCTCAGTTGCTGAAAATGTTCCATGAATACGAGAAGGATCCTAATGTAAAACTTTTCATCCTGAATGTAATCAATATATCCTTATCTCTTCTGTTTGCAGATGCACACACTCAATAACTTTGCCACATATACTGCACATCCAGGGAAGAGCTTTTTGTGCTGGTGGCGACGCTTTTCATAATATGGTACAAGGTACGTATATCAATAGTTTTCTTTTTCTTTTGCTAACTGTCAAGCTTCTAAACATTGTTCTTTCCTCTATTTTCGTGGACTAGGCAAATGGAAACTCGATGCCGATTTCTATATACAGCAGTTTTCGCTCAACTATGTTATGGCTACATATAAAAAGTCTCAGGTATCTGCATACATACTGACACTCAATCACTCAGATTATATAAACTTATGCATGTAAATTTTTCAGTTATAGGTTTCAATTTTGAATGGAATTGTCATGGGAGGTGTTCTAACCGGAGTTAGCACAATAAGATTTGTATTAACGTGGGTCAAATTCCTCGTTTATTGAATATGTTTTGAGATGAACACAACGGGAAAGATAACGAATTCCCTTTAAAATGCTCTAAAGTCAGCTCTGCTCCGCTCCGTAGATCAAAGTGTTCTAGGTGCTCTCAATGCTTAAGATGATCTACTTTAAACCCCCTCTCCCTTTATTTATAGACATGAACTCAAATCCTTAACTGATAAGGATTTCCGCTTTATCTTAATCAAATTATGATCTTATCCCGAATATTCTGGGATTCTTCTGCGGATCCAGAATATTCTGCAATCTTCTAGAATTCTTCTTTATTTGGGCCAAAGACTCTTTAGTTAAAACGGGCTTTTTGGGGGGCAAAGCCCACCTCCAACAGTTGTCCCCCTCCAATTCAATGACTATTTTTAGTCTTTGAATTTGAGTTTCAAAATTTCTTCTTCTTCTTTTTTTTTAAGAGACTCGATCAGTACATTTTATTGATTTTGTGCTCCTATTCCCTTTTTTTTTTCTCTTGAACTTTGTAGCTTTACGGATCTTCATTTTTGTTGTTTTTTGGCCCATATTTTTTGTTTTGGTTCATTCCACATATTTTTAACCTAGTATACTTTTCATTCTCACTTTTGACCTCAATCAACCATATCCTTTCCTTCATCTTGGCGGCTCGGAGAGACGGGGTCAGCTCAGAGATTCGCGCTCGGTTTGACTCGGGGATTTGCGGCTCGGCTCAAGAATTATAGAGCTGGTGGTTCACGGCTTTGTTGTCTCGACTTTAGAAGGCTCGGACGTGAACGGACTCGGCTCGGCAAAGGACGGGCTCGGCTCGGTAAAGGACGGGCTCGCCTCGGAGGGGATTTAGCTTTTCTTCTTGTTACGGTGAGAATCCTCTTTAGGGGTTTGATGATTTTGGATTCGTGACTTTGTGAGACTTAGTTTTCGATTTCTTTTCTTGAGTTTAATGGGCTTGATGCATTTTTCTTGATAGATCCAATTTCCGGGGAATTGGAGCGGCTTGGCTCGGGAACTACAAATCGGTTGTGGTTTGTTTCATTGTCTTAACAGCTTCATTTTCCTCTTGATTTCGGCCACTTAGCTTAGACGGGCTTGACTCAGAATCGCGCTTGGTTGTGGTGCGACTCGATTTTGGCTTGTATCTTTCCACTTTAAACGGGCTCGGCTTGGTAAACCCGGCTCAGCTCTTGATCTGGTTTGGTACTATTTCGATTTTGACTAAGTAAAATATTGTTTTCTACCGCTCGTTATCTCCCTTGCTCAATATATGTTTATGGAATATCGCGATTCCTTGTTGTTAGTTGTTTGACTTTATTCCATCATGGTAACTTTTGATGAATGTGTTTGATATAGACCGAACGGTTCTGGCTCGACATTTATTGTGTTGACTTAAGGTTTGGTTGATTTGGCTTGATGAATAGGCTTAGTACGTGATACGACTTTATTTTCCTTCGTCTTGGCTCACGTTTCCGACTCGGTTCACTCTCTCCGGCTCGACTCATTCTTCCAGGTAAACCCCATTTTCTTTTGGTTTCTATTCATTTCTTTCTTAGTTTTGATCTTTCTTTGAACTCCTCTTGTTTCGTCGTGTGTTGCGGGTTCTTGGAGTAGGCGAAATTTACCAGTTCAAGTACTTAAGTGAACTGTAATTTATGTGAACTTGTTGATTTTGTTTTTTGGTTATGTGAAATAGGTCATTGATGGGTTTAATTAGTACTTTTCGAGCAACAATTTCCTTGACTCGATGGTTTCGGACCTCATCTTTTTAGGTAGCTATTTTGTTATCTTCTTTACTCGATTTAGAATAGGTTCTGTATAGTCATTGTCTCGTTCGACCCAGTCCGTCATTATTCATTGACTCAAGTACTTCAAGAATCCCTTAATTAGATTGTGGGTTCACTCTGATCTTTGGGAGACTTAGTCATTTCTTTTCCGTTATTTTGATCATTCAGCGTATCCTACTTCAGGGTATGCTCTCTAGTCCGTCTTTGTAAGAAACTTTCATTTTTCTTTCATACACGAATTAAAAACTCATTCTCTTATTTTCAGGTATATTGAGGAATTACTATGTCTGAGCAGTCTAGTTCTTCAGGATGTGGTGGGAATAGTTCATCGTCCAATTCCTCATCCGGTTCTGGTTCATCATCAAGTTATAGGTCGGATGCTAAGATTGATATTGTGTCTCATCCGGACTTATTTTGACGGGACTTATTTTGCGACTATGAGGCCCCATTACGCTGTTCAGAGTGATAAACCATCTAAAGTGTCTGATTGGAAAGATCGTTATTTCTTTGTTGAAATTAATAAAGCTTCAGTTCCTGATGTTAATGCTGATTTTATATCTTCCGGGTCTCCTATCTTGGGTAGTGATTGGTTTTCTTTTCTTCTTTTGATGATTTTAAAGTTTGTTAATGTAGCTTATTTTCAATTTTTCTGCAATTCCACATTGTCGCTCCCCAGATTTATCCAAGAAGAATCTCGCCAATTTTCAAGAGTTTAAAGAGATTGAGTTGGTCCTGTGGACGAATCTTTTAAAAGCACGTAAAGATTGGGACATTCCTCGGATTGTTGTAGGTTTATTGTTTTTTTTATTCGCAAAATTCTTCTGGAAGGTGGTTTTTGAGTCTTGGATTTCGACACCCTCTTATAAGAAGATGGGAGATTCTGATGATACACCAAGTTACATGGCTAGTCTTGAAAAGGATATTGCTCTTATTCAAAGTGGAGATAAAGGAAAGGCGAAAGGGGTTGGTTTCTGTGGTGATCCTTCTCATGTTATTCCGTATGGGGGCGAGTTTTCAAGGCATTCCTCTACTCCTACATCCGTCGCAGTGATTCCTCAGGAGCCATCTTCTGTTGATGTGATTACACCCCTTTCTACTACACTGGTCATAAATCCTCAAGAGGTCGGCACTTCGTCGGGTGGGCGCAAAGTTGTCTCTGAAACGCCGAAGGTTATTCTTATTGCTGAGATTTCTCTTTTCACCTTATTTTTGATGCGACTTCTATTGTTCGAATTGCTGTCGGTTTTTGAGAGAATTTTATGATTCTTTTGCAGGAGAATGTCTGACAATCTATTGAGAAAGTTGGGGAAAAAAGGGGACGAGATCTTCCATCATCATCTGCTCCAAAGAAAAATTGTGCTACCTCTTCTAACGATAATTCTCTTCATTTCGATCGTTTGGAGAGATCTCCAATTACTCTTTCTACTACCAAGGATCATGATAACGTCGCCCTCTTCAACAGGTGTATTCGTCGTAACAAAGATGTTCTTCCTCATGTGGAGAATATTTCCCAGATGAGTGTGTACAAGTCATACTCTTATCACACCTTTCAGGTAAATCAAGGTCTTATTAGAGAGAATATCAGTGATCGGAATATTCAATTTCTTATTCATCTTATATCAGATTTTTCAGGCAACTGGTTATCTTAATGTTTTGGCTGAAGAGTACGAACGACGTTTAGCAGATATAGAGGATCTTAAGGTCCAGAAAGATGCTGCTCTTCGTGCTCGGGATCGGGTTCAAGATGAGTTGGACAGTCTAAAGAAGAAGATGTCGGATTTGGAATCTTCATTTTCTAAGAAAGAAATTGCTTTGGAAAACATGCATTTGTGGGCAAAAAAGGTTGAGGGAGAAATTCACAAGATCAATGCGTCTGTTGAATTGGAGATGTCTCGCGTTTTAAAAGAAAACGAAGACGGGATTGCGGCAGTGACGGCTCAAGCGTCTTCCCAACTTGCAAAGTTGAAAAATTACTTTGACAAGGAGTCCATGGTTCAAGGTCTTCGTGCGGAGATGAACCAAATCGGGGGAATTCAGGACTTCCTTCCAGCACATAGGTTATTATGACCTTTGGTGATAGTTTATTTATTTTTGATTTGAATTTCAGTTTTCTATCTTCGTAAGAAGTCAGGATCCGTGGTTTCTTGATAGCGACGCTTTCTCTTTTCCACCGACTAATGGTGGTGGTTTACTCCCATCGATCACATCGGGAGTTCCTCGGACCTTATCCTCTGACACATCTGCTTCCGGTCAGCATGGATCAAACATTGGCATTCTCTCTCCGGAGGAAGCTTCCGCGTTGAAGGCTGCTCTAAAGCCTTAGTTTCTTTTTAGAGTTGTTTCTTTTTTGTACTGCTCGGGGATCTCACCCTGTTTTCGGATATCTTTCGGATTATCATGACTATTTGCTTTATATGACTCATGGGAGTTCAAGTATCTTTTCTTACTCCTTGGTTTTATTTTGTCCATCTTTCTTTATCTTTTATCCGCGAAATGGTTGTTTATAAATTTGGATCAAGTAGTAACTCTGTCAACATTGATTGGCGGAGGTCCCCACGATATGCATTTCTTAAGGATTTTCCTTGAAAAAGGTCGGGACAGCTTGCAAGCAATGCTCTAAGTAATTTGGAGAAGGCCTTGGCGGATTTAATTTTAAGGAGTTTTCCCTTAAACTGAAATTGTCGAGACAACTTGCAAGCAGTGCCTTCTTTTTCTTTCGAGCTGTCTCGTTCTTTTTTCTTGGATTCGTCCGTATATCTCTTATCATTAGGTTGATTTTCTTCTCTTTTTTCTTGTTTTGGTTCTTTGTAATCCCTTCTCCGCCACACGTTACTTCATTGTTCATCATTCCACTCCGATCTCCGACGGCCACGATTATCATCGGGAATCTCCCTTTGCTAATATTTTGCGAAGAGCATTCTTTGTAAAACAATACATTGTGACGTCGGATGTCCGGGTCTTTTATGGTACGCACAATAATTACTTTCACCCCTTTCTTCATCATAATATCGTTTTTTGGCTCTTGGAGGAGGTGGCGTTGCTTCGCGGGTGTTGATATTGAAGTTGGATGTTCTCTTCCTTTTCTCATCTCTTAAGTAATCTTTATCGTAATGCTACCTTGGTTCATGATTTCCATCTTTTTCTTCCATTTTTGAGCTTGGCATTTTGTGAAGAGCGAGCTTTTTTGCATATGCTGCCTTATCTTCCTCAAACTCTGCGTAATTCATTGCACCGCTCAAAGCATCTTCCAGCGAACTTGGGTGATAAAGGATTATGCTTTCTCTAAAGCTGGAATAATGTGGCAATCCTTCCATAAGGCATGGGTAGCTATGTCATCCAGGACATTAACTCTGCGATCTATGTAGGCTCGAATTGACTCCTTCGGACCTTGTATTGTCGTGAAAAGATTCGAACTTGAAGAGCTTTTCTGGATAAGCATCGAATAGTGTTTCAGAAAGCAATAAGTGAGCTGTTGGTAGCTATATATTGAATTTGGCTTCAATTTGGAAAACCAACTCAATGCATCTCCTGTCAAGTTTTCTACAAACAACTGAAAGTTTCCCGTGTCTCTTTTTTCCAGAGAAAATCTTGCTCGTCCGAAAACTAAGTTCATTTGTGTTAGGAAAAGGCTTGGGTCTGTTTTGCCTTCATAAGTTGGCAATTTTAGCTTTTTTGGATGTCTAACATGGACACTAGTTATCCGTTCCAAGAATGGTGTATTCTGAGTTCTCATCAGAATTCGATCGATTTCGGGTGCTGAACTTGTAGCTCGATGGACCTTTGAACTGATTTCTTGTAAGATCGCTTCTACCCTTTCGTCTATGTGTGATTCTTCCTGAGTTCTCGCGCTTCCTCTGTAAGATCCGTGTTCGGCGAAGTTACTCCTTATCGGGTTCCTTTGGTCATGAGATGTTCTTGGATGACCATTTCTTGCAGGTGAATCTAGGAATAGGACCCGCCTTACGGGTAACGGAGATACACGATCTAATACTGTCATGCCAGTTCACTTGTTGTTCGCCCTTGGCATTCTACTAACACTGCGTTTAACTTGTTGAGGCATTCGTTGAATTTCCGCTCCATCTCCTTAACAGGTTTCCGTATGCTTCCAGTTCGGCGGTTTGGGAGAGTGGCACCACTTGATGATTCATTTCGGTTGGCGAGAGTAAGGCATTTTCCGTTGAGCCCATTGCTAGTTGTGCCAAACGTGCCGAACCCGTTGCTGGTTGGGCCGAACCCGTTGCTGGTTGCGTCGAACCCTTTACTTGTTGTGCCGAACCCGTTGCTGGTGGGATACCTCCAGTCCTTGAGATATTTGTTTCTTGTCTCTGCTCTATCGGCAAGATTCCATCTCTTTGTCCCAGCACATTGTCGTGCATGATTCCATCTTGGTTCGGGTTTCCATCCACCCGCTCGACCGAATTTTCCCTGTTCTCCATCTTCAAACTTTTTGTGCGTATAGAACTCTTTGTTCCCCACAGACGGCACCAACTATTCTAACCGGAGTTAGCACAAGAAGATTTGTATTAACGTGGGTCGAATTTCTCGTTTATTGAATATGTTTTGAGATGAATACAACGGGAAAAATAATGAATTCTCTTTAAAATGCTCCAAAATCCGCTCTGCTCTCCTCCGCTTCGTAGATCAAAGTCTTCAGGTGCTCTCAATGCTTAAGATGATCTCCTTTGAACCCCCTCTCCCTTTATTTATAGACCTGAACTCAAATCCTTAAATGATAAGGATTTCCGCTTTATCCTCATCAGATTATGTTCTTATCCCAAATATTCTGGGATTCTTCTGCGGATCCAGAATATTCTGCAATCTTCTAGAATTCTTCTTTATTTGGGCCAAAGACTTTTTAGTTAAAAACGGGCTTTTTTCGGGGCAAAGCCCACCTCCAACAGGAAGTGGAGCTGGTGTCTCCATCTATGGTCGATTTCGTATCGTAACTGAGAACACTGTAGGTATTCTTTTCTTAAACATGTCCATGGATGATCTCTCTGATGAAACATTCTCATATGTTTTGAGTTTCTCCAAAGTCTTCACCATGCCTGAGACAGCTCTGTGGCTCTTTCCAGATGTAGGTGCCTCCCACTTCTTATCAAGGCTACCTGGATTTTTTGGTAACAATAAAGTCATTTGTTTTTGCATGACCACAAATGGTCAAACCTATGTCCCCGTCTCAACCTTCATACCTTGTTGTGTAGGAGAATATGTTGGCCTCACAGGAGCTAAATTAGTTGGTGCCGACATGCTTGCTTCTGGTCTTGCTACTCATTTTGTCCCTTCAACGGTATTAACTTCCTTTGCTTACCCAATTTCCTGTGGCATGTTTAGGCTCATAGATGACTAGGTTGATCTAAAAAGTGAATTACGATTTCACATTGAAAGTTTACAGTATATCCAGATCCGAAAATCTGAACCGTAAAGTACGGTTCGGATCAGTTTTGGATCTTGTGAACTACCCGAATGGATCTTGTTGTCAAGTATTTTCGGATCTCGGTTCGGTTTAGATATTATCCGGGAATATAATGAGTATACGAAAATATCCAACCGACTCGAATCCGACAAGTACTGACACTACAAAAAAAAACATGGCAAATTGCGACCAAGTTTTATTACCAATATTATATCATTGTCGATCTTTTAACCAAGATCAAAAGTATGTCAAAAAAATTATTTTTTGACCAATTTTACGTTATTATTTTGATCAAAATTCAAATATTTTGTGGTAGTGCCAACCTATCTCAAACCAAAATTTTAAATTACCCAGATGGTACCTCGACCTAGTACCGAATTATCAAAATCCGAACTACCCAAACCGAATATTCATATGTCTAGGCTTAGTTTTACAAGGATAATTCACTACTTAATAAAAGATAAAGATCAATCAACTCACTAACTCAATTCTGTTAAAAAAAATTCACCATTTATTGTTAATTTACTTAGTAAGGTTACTCCTTTCCACAGTGATTAACTGCATTGGAAGAAGATCTTTGCAAAGTTAGTTCAAGTGATCCAAGCTTTGTGTCAACAATTATTGATGCATACACTAAGCATTCGGACATTAAAGAGCAAAGTGCTTACCGCAGGCAAGTGTATATATATATGATTTTTTCATGCCAATATCGCAAGCATTCTTTAGATGATGTGCAAAATATTTTTTCTGTTATCGTTCATGATTACATTACAGGTTGTATTGGTGTAGGACAGTCGAAGAAATTATCTCTGCACTTGTAAGTTTTTTTTAATAATAGAGATCAGATGTTCACATGAAATTTTGATTACTTTAACAATAACGTATGTGTTGGTTAGGAGTGAGAGGGCACTCAGATTCCAGATCATTGGATCTCTGCAACTATTCGAGCATTGAAGAAGGCTTCACTATCAAGCCTTAAAATCTCTCTTAGATCGGGTAGTTCCCAGAATGCGTCGTATACAATAGTGGGAAATAAGATCTGACTATATTTGTGTAAATTTCAGATAAGAGAAGGACGATTGCAAGGACTTGGTCAGTGTCTCAGCCGTGAGTATAGAATGGTGTGTCATGTCTTAAAGGGAAAAATAAGCAAAGACTTCGCGGAGGTTTTGTCAGCTATTCAATTTGTATATTCATCCTAGAACTGTCTTTGTTATAGACTAAAGTTTATAACACCAATTTTTCTTGCTTATGCAGGGATGCAGAGCAATATTGATAGACAAAGATAAAAACCCAAAGGTTTAACAATTCTTCTTCATTTAGTTTTTGTTGTTATGTCTTTATATTGTTGATACAATGTTGTATTGACGAGAAGTATAATACATAGTGGGAGCCAAGGCGACTGGAGGATCTGAAGGAGACCACGGTGGATCAGTACTTTGAGAGAATGGAGGACGAGAAAGGATGGGAAGATCTAAAGTTTCCACAAAGGAATAACTTTTATGCTCTAGCTATCGCAGCTAGGCTCTGAACTGGACAAGTTTATTGATCAGACAGCAATTGGTTAGACATTAAACCGAGTGAAGAGACCAAAACCGATATACCAATATTAAAGTGTTTGAACAAGTCCTCTTTTTCTCTGTCTTTTCTAGCACAAAAATAAAATGCAAGTCCTCTGTTTCCTTCATTTTCCTTTTGCTTCCACGCATGTACGAACTTTGTAGTTAAAATTGTAACATTGTATCATGTAGTGTGCTCGATATATATATATATATATATATAATGAACAAGTTTATTATCACTAGATCATGTTTAATAGTTTCACTTGATACCATTTCATTGCCAAGAACATCTTTGAATCCTTTGTTCGTGTCACAATGAAAAGAAATATAAAATTAAAAAAAAAAAAAACTGGTATAAGTGACAAATGGGTTTTCGATTTTGTCTTTGCTTTATAAATTAGAGATCCAATAGGTGACACCATTAAATATAATGGATGGTTAGGAAAAAAAAAATTAATTGAAATGAAAATTGTTTAAGATTGGTTAGGAAAATTGTTTAAAAATAATGAATGGTTTTTTTTTGTTTTGTCAACATATATTTATAAATCACCAAAAGGGTGTGGAAATAAGTTACACTTCTAAACCATTAGGTGACTCCCTCGAAGAACGAGCTAGAGCATCAGCCATATGATTTAGAGAGCGCGGAATTACATGAAGAGAGAAAGCACTAAAAGAGACTTCAACCTATAGAAATCCTCCTGGTATGGTTGAAAAGCCGGCCAATCTTCGGGATTAAGGAGTAACTTCAGAACATCCGAACAATCTGTAGCTAACTTCACATTTAAAAACTGGTAAAGAATCAAAGACTCCATAGCCCATAGAACAGCTTCCACCTCCGAGTGCAATG